>CAWVNZ010002129.1:0-47965 GCA_963930735.1 Dioctria linearis
AATCTGCGACAGTATAAAATTATTTTTTGAATAATTTACTATAGAAAAGGCAATCCCTGGCGTAATTAAAATTTGAGACAGTAAAAAATGAATTTTTGAATAATTTACTATAGAAAAGGCAATCCCTGGCGTAATTAAAATTTGCGACAGTATAAAATTATTTTTTGAATAATTTACTATAGAAAAGGCAAACCCTGGCGTAATTAAAATTTGAGACAGTAAAAAATGAATTTTTGTATAATTTACTATAGAAAAGGCAATCCCTGGCGTAATTAAAATTTGCGACAGTAAAAAATTATTTTTTGAATAATTTACTATAGAAAAGGTAATCCCTGGCGTAATTAAAATTTGAGACAGTAAAAAATGAATTTTTCAATAATTTACTATAGAAAAGGCAATCCCTGGCGTAATTAAAATTTGCGACACTAAACAATTATTTTTTGCAAAATTTACTATACAAAAGGCAATCCCTGGCGTAATTATAATTTGCGACAGTAAAAAATAAATTTTTGAATAATTTACTATAGAAAAGGCAATCCCTGGCGTAATTAAAATTTGCGAAAGTAAAAAATGAATTTTTGAATAATTTACTATAGAAAAGGCAATCCCTGGCGTAATTAAAATTTGCGACAGTAAAAAATGAATTTTTGAATAATTTACTATAGAAAAGGCAATCCCTGGCGTAATTAAAATTTGAGACAGAAAAAAATGAATTTTTGAATAATTTACTATAGAAAAGGCAATCCCTGGCGTAATTAAAATTTGAGACACTAAACAATTATTTTTTGAATAATTTACTATAGAAAAGGCAATCCCTGGCGTAATTAAAATTTGAGACAGTAAAAAATGAATTTTTGAATAATTTACTATAGAAAAGGCAATCCCTGGCGTAATTATAATTTGCGACAGTAAAAAATGATTTTTTGAATAATTTACTATAGAAAAGGCAATCCCTGGCGTAATTAAAATTTGAGAAACTAAACAATTATTTTTTGAATAATTTACTACAGAAAAGGCAATCCCTGGCGTAATTAAAATTTGCGACAGTATAAAATTATTTTTTGAATAATTTACTATAGAAAAGGCAATCCATGGCGTAATTAAAATTTGAGACAGTAAAAAATTAATTTTTGAATAATTTACTATAGAAAAGGCAATCCCTGGCGTAATTAAAATTTGCGACAGTATAAAATTATTTTTTGAATAATTTACTATAGAAAAGGCAATCCCTGGCGTAATTAAAATTTGAGACAGTAAAAAATGAATTTTTGAATAATTTACTAAAGAAAAGGCAATCCCTGGCGTAATTAAAATTTGCGACAGAAAAAAATGAATTTTTGAATAATTTACTTTAGAAAAGGCAATCCCTGGCGTAATTAAAATTTGCGACAGTAAAAAATTATTTTTGGCAAAATTTACTATAGAAAAGGCAATCCCTGGCGTATTTAAAATTTGCGACAGTATAAAATTAATTTTTGAATAATTTACTATAGAAAAGGCAATCCTTGGCGTAATTAAAATTTGCGACAGTAAAAAATTAGTTTTTGAATAATTTACTATAGAAAAGGCAATCCCTGGCGTAATTAAAATTTGCGACAGTAAAATATTATTTTTTGAATAATTTACCATAGAAAAGGCAATCCCTGGCGTAATTAAAATTTGCGACAATAAACAATTATTTTTTGCAAAATTTACTATACAAAAGGCAATCCCTGGCGTAATTATAATTTGCGACAGTAAAAAATTATTTTTTGAATAATTTACTATACAAAAGGCAATCCCTGGCGTAATTAAAATTTGCGACAGTAAAAAATTATTTTTTGAATAATTTACTATAGAAAAGGCAATCCCTTGGGTAATTAAAATTTGAGACAGTAAAAAATGAATTTTTGAATAATTTACTATAGAAAATGCAATCCCTGGCGTAATTAAAATTTGCGACACTTAATAATTATTTTTTGCAAAATTTACTATACAAAAGGCAATCCCTGGCGTAATTATAATTTGCGACAGTAAAAAATTATTTTTTGAATAATTTACTATACAAAAGGCAATCCCTGGCGTAATTAAAATTTGAGGCAGTAAAAAATGAATTTTTGAATAATTTACTATAGAAAAGGCAATCCCTGGCGTAATTAAAATTTGCGACAGTATAAAATTATTTTTTGAATAATTTACTATAGAAAAGGCAAACCCTGGCGTAATTAAAATTTGAGACAGTAAAAAATGAATTTTTGTATAATTTACTATAGAAAAGGCAATCCCTGGCGTAATTAAAATTTGCGACAGTAAAAAATTATTTTTTGAATAATTTACTATAGAAAAGGCAATCCCTGGCGTAATTAAAATTTGAGACAGTAAAAAATGAATTTTTGAATAATTTACTATAGAAAAGGCAATCCCTGGCGTAATTAAAATTTGCGACACTAAACAATTATTTTTTGCAAAATTTACTATACAAAAGGCAATCCCTGGCGTAATTATAATTTGCGACAGTAAAAAATAAATTTTTGAATAATTTACTATAGAAAAGGCAATCCCTGGCGTAATTAAAATTTGCGAAAGTAAAAAATGAATTTTTGAATAATTTACTATAGAAAAGGCAATCCCTGGCGTAATTAAAATTTGCGACAGTAAAAAATGAATTTTTGAATAATTTACTATAGAAAAGGCAATCCCTGCCGTAATTAAAATTTGAGACAGTAAAAAATGAATTTTTGAATAATTTACTATAGAAAAGGCAATCCCTGGCGTAATTAAAATTTGAGACACTAAACAATTATTTTTTGAATAATTTACTATAGAAAAGGCAATCCCTGGCGTAATTAAAATTTGAGACAGTAAAAAATGAATTTTTGAATAATTTACTATAGAAAAGGCAATCCCTGGCGTAATTATAATTTGCGACAGTAAAAAATGATTTTTTGAATAATTTACTATAGAAAAGGCAATCCCTGGCGTAATTAAAATTTGAGACAGAAAAAAATGAATTTTTGAATAATTTACTATAGAAAAGGCAATCCCTGGCGTAATTAAAATTTGAGACACTAAACAATTATTTTTTGAATAATTTACTATAGAAAAGGCAATCCCTGGCGTAATTAAAATTTGAGACAGTAAAAAATGAATTCTTGAATAATTTACTATAGAAAAGGCAATCCCTGGCGTAATTATAATTTGCGACAGTAAAAAATGATTTTTTGAATAATTTACTATAGAAAAGGCAATCCCTGGCGTAATTAAAATTTGAGAAACTAAACAATTATTTTTTTGAATAATTTACTATAGAAAAGGCAATCCCTGGCGTAATTAAAATTTGCGACAGTATAAAATTATTTTTTGAATAATTTACTATAGAAAAGGCAATCCCTGGCGTAATTAAAATTTGAGACAGTAAAAAATTAATTTTTGAATAATTTACTATAGAAAAGGCAATCCCTGGCGTAATTAAAATTTGCGACAGTATAAAATTATTTTTTGAATAATTTACTATAGAAAAGGCAATCCCTGGCGTAATTAAAATTTGAGACAGTAAAAAATGAATTTTTGAATAATTTACTAAAGAAAAGGCAATCCCTGGCGTAATTAAAATTTTCGACAGAAAAAAATGAATTTTTGAATAATTTACTTTAGAAAAGGCAATCCCTGGCGTAATTAAAATTTGCGACAGTAAAAAATTATTTTTGGCAAAATTTACTATAGAAAAGGCAATCCCTGGCGTATTTAAAATTTGCGACAGTATAAAATTAATTTTTGAATAATTTACTATAGAAAAGGCAATCCTTGGCGTAATTAAAATTTGCGACAGTAAAAAATTAGTTTTTGAATAATTTACTATAGAAAAGGCAATCCCTGGCGTAATTAAAATTTGCGACAGTAAAATATTATTTTTTGAATAATTTACCATAGAAAAGGCAATCCCTGGCGTAATTAAAATTTGCGACAATAAACAATTATTTTTTGCAAAATTTACTATACAAAAGGCAATCCCTGGCGTAATTATAATTTGCGACAGTAAAAAATTATTTTTTGAATAATTTACTATACAAAAGGCAATCCCTGGCGTAATTAAAATTTGCGACAGTAAAAAATTATTTTTTGAATAATTTACTATAGAAAAGGCAATCCCTTGGGTAATTAAAATTTGAGACAGTAAAAAATGAATTTTTGAATAATTTACTATAGAAAATGCAATCCCTGGCGTAATTAAAATTTGCGACACTTAATAATTATTTTTTGCAAAATTTACTATACAAAAGGCAATCCCTGGCGTAATTATAATTTGCGACAGTAAAAAATTATTTTTTGAATAATTTACTATACAAAAGGCAATCCCTGGCGTAATTAAAATTTGAGGCAGTAAAAAATGAATTTTTGAATAATTTACTATAGAAAAGGCAATCCCTGGCGTAATTAAAATTTGCGACAGTATAAAATTATTTTTTGAATAATTTACTATAGAAAAGGCAAACCCTGGCGTAATTAAAATTTGAGACAGTAAAAAATGAATTTTTGTATAATTTACTATAGAAAAGGCAATCCCTGGCGTAATTAAAATTTGCGACAGTAAAAAATTATTTTTTGAATAATTTACTATAGAAAAGGCAATCCCTGGCGTAATTAAAATTTGAGACAGTAAAAAATGAATTTTTGAATAATTTACTATAGAAAAGGCAATCCCTGGCGTAATTAAAATTTGCGACACTAAACAATTATTTTTTGCAAAATTTACTATACAAAAGGCAATCCCTGGCGTAATTATAATTTGCGACAGTAAAAAATAAATTTTTGAATAATTTACTATAGAAAAGGCAATCCCTGGCGTAATTAAAATTTGCGAAAGTAAAAAATGAATTTTTGAATAATTTACTATAGAAAAGGCAATCCCTGGCGTAATTAAAATTTGCGACAGTAAAAAATGAATTTTTGAATAATTTACTATAGAAAAGGCAATCCCTGCCGTAATTAAAATTTGAGACAGTAAAAAATGAATTTTTGAATAATTTACTATAGAAAAGGCAATCCCTGGCGTAATTAAAATTTGAGACACTAAACAATTATTTTTTGAATAATTTACTATAGAAAAGGCAATCCCTGGCGTAATTAAAATTTGAGACAGTAAAAAATGAATTTTTGAATAATTTACTATAGAAAAGGCAATCCCTGGCGTAATTATAATTTGCGACAGTAAAAAATGATTTTTTGAATAATTTACTATAGAAAAGGCAATCCCTGGCGTAATTAAAATTTGAGACAGAAAAAAATGAATTTTTGAATAATTTACTATAGAAAAGGCAATCCCTGGCGTAATTAAAATTTGAGACACTAAACAATTATTTTTTGAATAATTTACTATAGAAAAGGCAATCCCTGGCGTAATTAAAATTTGAGACAGTAAAAAATGAATTCTTGAATAATTTACTATAGAAAAGGCAATCCCTGGCGTAATTATAATTTGCGACAGTAAAAAATGATTTTTTGAATAATTTACTATAGAAAAGGCAATCCCTGGCGTAATTAAAATTTGAGAAACTAAACAATTATTTTTTGAATAATTTACTATAGAAAAGGCAATCCCTGGCGTAATTAAAATTTGCGACAGTATAAAATTATTTTTTGAATAATTTACTATAGAAAAGGCAATCCCTGGCGTAATTAAAATTTGAGACAGTAAAAAATTAATTTTTGAATAATTTACTATAGAAAAGGCAATCCCTGGCGTAATTAAAATTTGCGACAGTATAAAATTATTTTTTGAATAATTTACTATAGAAAAGGCAATCCCTGGCGTAATTAAAATTTGAGACAGTAAAAAATGAATTTTTGAATAATTTACTAAAGAAAAGGCAATCCCTGGCGTAATTAAAATTTTCGACAGAAAAAAATGAATTTTTGAATAATTTACTTTAGAAAAGGCAATCCCTGGCGTAATTAAAATTTGCGACAGTAAAAAATTATTTTTGGCAAAATTTACTATAGAAAAGGCAATCCCTGGCGTATTTAAAATTTGCGACAGTATAAAATTAATTTTTGAATAATTTACTATAGAAAAGGCAATCCTTGGCGTAATTAAAATTTGCGACAGTAAAAAATTAGTTTTTGAATAATTTACTATAGAAAAGGCAATCCCTGGCGTAATTAAAATTTGCGACAGTAAAAAATTATTTTTTTGAATAATTTACTATAGAAAAGGCAATCCCTGGCGTAATTAAAATTTGCGACAATAAACAATTATTTTTTGCAAAATTTACTATACAAAAGGCAATCCCTGGCGTAATTATAATTTGCGACAGTAAAAAATTATTTTTTGAATAATTTACTATACAAAAGGCAATCCCTGGCGTAATTAAAATTTGCGACAGTAAAAAATTATTTTTTGAATAATTTACTATAGAAAAGGCAATCCCTGGCGTAATTAAAATTTGAGACAGTAAAAAATGAATTTTTGAATAATTTACTATAGAAAATGCAATCCCTGGCGTAATTAAAATTTGCGACACTTAACAATTATTTTTTGCAAAATTTACTATACAAAAGGCAATCCCTGGCGTAATTATAATTTGCGACAGTAAAAAATTATTTTTTGAATAATTTACTATACAAAAGGCAATCCCTGGCGTAATTAAAATTTGAGACAGTAAAAAATGAATTTTTGAATAATTTACTATAGAAAAGGCAATCCCTGGCGTAATTAAAATTTGCGACAGTATAAAATTATTTTTTGAATAATTTACTATAGAAAAGGCAAACCCTGGCGTAATTAAAATTTGAGACAGTAAAAAATGAATTTTTGTATAATTTACTATAGAAAAGGCAATCCCTGGCGTAATTAAAATTTACGTCAGTAAAAAATTATTTTTTGAATAATTTACTATAGAAAAGGCAATCCCTGGCGTAATTAAAATTTGAGACAGTAAAAAATGAATTTTTGAATAATTTACTATAGAAAAGGCAATCCCTGGCGTAATTAAAATTTGCGACACTAAACAATTATTTTTTGCAAAATTTACTATACAAAAGGCAATCCCTGGCGTAATTATAATTTGCGACAGTAAAAAATAAATTTTTGAATAATTTACTATAGAAAAGGCAATCCCTGGCGTAATTAAAATTTGCGACAGTAAAAAATGAATTTTTGAATAATTTACTATAGAAAAGGCAATCCCTGGCGTAATTAAAATTTGAGACAGTAAAAAATGAATTTTTGAATAATTTACTATAGAAAAGGCAATCCCTGGCGTAATTAAAATTTGAGACACTAAACAATTATTTTTTGAATAATTTACTATAGAAAAGGCAATCCCTGGCGTAATTAAAATTTGAGACAGTAAAAAATGAATTTTTGAATAATTTACTATAGAAAAGGCAATCCCTGGCGTAATTATAATTTGCGACAGTAAAAAATGATTTTTTGAATAATTTACTATAGAAAAGGCAATCCCTGGCGTAATTAAAATTTGAGACACTAAACAATTATTTTTTGAATAATTTACTATAGAAAAGGCAATCCCTGGCGTAATTAAAATTTGCGACAGTATAAAATTATTTTTTGAATAATTCACTATAGAAAAGGCAATCCCTGGCGTAATTAAAATTTGAGACAGTAAAAAATTAATTTTTGAATAATTTACTATAGAAAAGGCAATCCCTGGCGTAATTAAAATTTGCGACAGTATAAAATTATTTTTTGAATAATTTACTATAGAAAAGGCAATCCCTGGCGTAATTAAAATTTGAGACAGTAAAAAATGAATTTTTGAATAATTTACTATAGAAAAGGCAATCCCTGGCGTAATTAAAATTTGCGACAGAAAAAAATGAATTTTTGAATAATTTACTTTAGAAAAGACAATCCCTGGCGTAATTAAAATTTGCGACAGTAAAAAATTATTTTTGGCAAAATTTACTATAGAAAAGGCAATCCCTGGCGTATTTAAAATTTGCGACAGTATAAAATTAATTTTTGAATAATTTACTATAGAAAAGGCAATCCTTGGCGTAATTAAAATTTGCGATAGTAAAAAATTAGTTTTTGAATAATTTACTATAGAAAAGGCAATCCCTGGCGTAATTAAAATTTGCGACAGTAAAAAATTATTTTTTGAATAATTTACTATAGAAAAGGCAATCCCTGGCGTAATTATAATTTGCGACAGTAAAAAATTAATTTTTGAATAATTTACTATAGAAAAGGCAATCCCTGGCGTATTTAAAATTTGAGACAGTTAAAAATGAATTTTTGAATAATTTACTATAGAAAAGTCAATCCCTGGCGTATTTAAAATTTGCAACAGTAAAAAATTATTTTTTGAATAATTTACAATAGAAAAGGCAATCCCTGGCGTAATTAAAATTTGCGACAGTAAACAATTATTTTTTGCAAAATTTACTATAGAAAAGGCAATCCCTGGCGTAATTAAAATTTGCGACAATAAACAATTATTTTTTGCAAAATTTACTATACAAAAGGCAATCCCTGGTGTGATTATAATTTGCGACAGTAAAAAATTATTTTTTGAAGAATTTACTATACAAAAGGCAATCCCTGGCGTAATTAAAATTTGCGACAGTAAAAAATTATTTTTTGAATAATTTACTATAGAAAAGGCAATCCCTGGCGTAATTAAAATTTGAGACAGTAAAAAATGAATTTTTGAATAATTTACTATAGAAAATGCAATCCCTGGCGTAATTAAAATTTGCGACACTTAACAATTATTTTTTGCAAAATTTACTATACAAAAGGCAATCCCTGGCGTAATTATAATTTGCGACAGTAAAAAATTATTTTTTGAATAATTTACTATACAAAAGGCAATCCCTGGCGTAATTAAAATTTGAGACACTAAACAATTATTTTTTGAATAATTTACTATAGAAAAGGCAATCCCTGGCGTAATTAAAATTTGCGAAAGTAAAAAATGAATTTTTGAATAATTTACTATAGAAAAGGCAATCCCTGGCGTAATTAAAATTTGCGACAGTAAAAAATGAATTTTTGAATAATTTACTATAGAAAAGGCAATCCCTGGCGTAATTAAAATTTGAGACAGTAAAAAATGAATTTTTGAATAATTTACTATAGAAAATGCAATCCCTGGCGTAATTAAAATTTGCGACACTTAACAATAATTTTTTGTAAAATTTACTATACAAAAGGCAATCCCTGGCGTAATTATAATTTGCGACAGTAAAAAATTAGTTTTTGAATAATTTACTATAGAAAAGGCAATCCATGGCGTAATTAAAATTTGCGACAGTAAAAAATTATTTTTTGAATAATTTACTATAGAAAAGGCAATCCCTGGCGTAATTATAATTTGCGACAGTAAAAAATTAATTTTTGAATAATTTACTATAGAAAAGGCAATCCCTGGCGTATTTAGAATTTGAGACAGTTAAAAATGAATTTTGAATAATTTACTATAGAAAAGTCAATCCCTGGCGTATTTAAAATTTGCAACAGTAAAAAATTATTTTTTGAATAATTTACAATAGAAAAGGCAATCCCTGGCGTAATTAAAATTTGCGACAGTAAAGAATTATTTTTTGCAAAATTTACTATAGAAAAGGCAATCCCTGGCGTAATTAAAATTTGCGACAATAAACAATTATTTTTTGCAAAATTTACTATACAAAAGTCAATCCCTGGCGTAATTATAATTTGCGACAGTAAAAAATTATTTTTTGAATAATTTACTATACAAAAGGCAATCCCTGGCGTAATTGAAATTTGCGACAGTAAAAAATTATTTTTTGAATAATTTACTATAGAAAAGGCAATCCCTGGCGTAATTAAAATTTGAGACAGTAAAAAATGAATTTTTGAATAATTTACTATAGAAAATGCAATCCCTGGCGTAATTAAAATTTGCGACACTTAACAATTATTTTTTGCAAAATTTATAATACAAAAGGCAATCCCTGGCGTAATTATAATTTGCGACAGTAAAAAATTATTTTTTGAATAATTTACTATACAAAAGGCAATCCCTGGCGTAATTAAAATTTGAGACACTAAACAATTATTTTTTGAATAATTTACTATAGAAGAGGCAATCCCTGGCGTAATTAAAATTTGCGAAAGTAAAAAATGAATTTGTGAATAATTTACTATAGAAAAGGCAATCCCTGGCGTAATTAAAATTTGCGACAGTAAAAAATGAATTTTTGAATAATTTACTATAGAAAAGGCAATCCCTGGCGTAATTAAAATTTGAGACAGTAAAAAATGAATTTTTGAATAATTTACTATAGAAAAGGCAATCCCTGGCGTAATTAAAATTTGAGACCCTAAACAATTATTTTTTGAATAATTTACTATAGAAAAGGCAATCCCTGGCGTAATTAAAATTTGAGACAGTAAAAAATGAATTTTTGAATAATTTACTATAGAAAAGGCAATCCCTGGCGTAATTATAATTTGCGACAGTAAAAATTGATTTTTTGAATAATTTACTATAGAAAAGGCAATCCCTGGCGTAATTAAAATTTGAGACACTAAACAATTATTTTTTGAATAATTTACTATAGAAAAGGCAATCCCTGGCGTAATTCAAATTTGCGACAGTATAAAATTATTTTTTGAATAATTTACTATAGAAAAGGCAATCCCTGGCGTAATTAAAATTTGAGACAGTAAAAAATGAATTTTTGAATAATTTACTATAGAAAAGGCAATCCCTGGCGTAATTAAAATTTGCGACAGTATAAAATTATTTTTTGAATAATTTATTATAGAAAAGGCAATCCCTGGCGTAATTAAAATTTGAGACAGTAAAAAATGAATTTTTGAATAATTTACTATAGAAAAGGCAATCCCTGGCGTAATTAAAATTTGCGACAGAAAAAATGAATTTTTGAATAATTTACTTTAGAAAAGGCAATCCCTGGCGTAATTAAAATTTGCGACAGTAAAAAATTATTTTTGGCAAAATTTACTATAGAAAAGGCAATCCCTGGCGTATTTAAAATTTGCGACAGTATAAAATTAATTTTTGAATAATTTACTATAGAAAAGGCAATCCTTGGCGTAATTAAAATTTGCGACAGTAAAAAATTAGTTTTTGAATAATTTACTATAGAAAAGGCGTAAATAAAATTTGCGACAGTAAAAAATTATTTTTTGAATAATTTACTATAGAAAAGGCAATCCCTGGCGTAATTATAATTTGCGACAGTAAAAAATTAATTTTTGAATAATTTACTATAGAAAAGGCAATCCCTGGCGTATTTAAAATTTGAGACAGTAAAAAATGAATTTTTGAATAATTTACTATAGAAAAGTCAATCCCTGGTGTATTTAAAATTTGCAACAGTAAAAAATTATTTTTTGAATAATTTACTATAGAAAAGGCAATCCCCGGCGTAATTAAAATTTGCGACAGTAAACAATTATTTTTTGCAAAAATTTACTATAGAAAAGGCAATTCCTCGCGTAATTAAAATTTGCGACAATAAACAATTATTTTTTGCAAAATTTACTATACAAAAGGCAATCCCTGGCGTAATTATAATTTGCGACAGTAAAAAATTATTTTTTGAATAATTTACTATACAAAAGGCAATCCCTGGCGTAATTAAAATTTGCGACAGTAAAAAATTATTTTTTGAATAATTTACTATCGAAAAGGCAATCCCTGGCGTAATTAAAATTTGAGACAGTAAAAAATGAATTTTTTATAATTTACTATATAAAATACAATCCCTGGCGTAATTAAAATTTGCGACACTTAACAATTATTTTTTGCAAAATTTACTATACAAAAGGCAATCCCTGGCGTAATTATAATTTGCGACAGTAAAAAATTATTTTTTTGAATAATTTACTATACAAAAGGCAATCCCTGGCGTAATTAAAATTTGAGACACTAAACAATTATTTTTTGAATAATTTACTATAGAAAAGGCAATCCCTGGCGTAATTAAAATTTGCGACAGTAAAAAATTATTTTTTGAATAATTTACTATAGAAAAGGCAATCCCTGGCGTAATTAAAATTTGAGACAGTAAAAAATGAATTTTTGAATAATTTACTATAGAAAAGGCAATCCCTGGCGTAATTAAAATTTAAGACAGTAAAAAATGAATTTTTGAATAATTTACTATAGAAAAGGCAATCCCTGGCGTAATTAAAATTTGAGACACTAAACAATTATTTTTTGAATAATTTACTATAGAAAAGGCAATCCCTGGCGTAATTAAAATTTGAGACAGTAAAAAATGAATTTTTGAATAATTTACTATAGAAAGGCAATCCCTGGCGTAATTATAATTTGCGACAGTAAAAAATGATTTTTTGAATAATTTACTATAGAAAAGGCAATCCCTGGCGTAATTAAAATTTGAGACACTAAACAATTATTTTTTGAATAATTTACTATAGAAAAGGCAATCCCTGGCGTAATTAAAATTTGCGACAGTATAAAATTATTTTTTGAATAATTTACTATAGAAAAGGCAATCCCTGGCGTAATTAAAATTTGAGACAGTAAAAAATGAATTTTTGAATAATTTACTATAGAAAAGGCAATCCCTGGCGTAATTAAAATTTGCGACAGAAAAAAATGAATTTTTGAATAATTTACTTTAGAAAAGGCAATCCCTGGCGTAATTAAAATTTGCGACAGTAAAAAATTATTTTTGGCAAAATTTACTATAGAAAAGGCAATCCCTGACGTATTTAAAATTTGCGACAGTATAAAATTAATTTTTGAATAATTTACTATAGAAAAGGCAATCCCTGGCGTAATTAAAATTTGCGACAGTAAAAAATTAGTTTTTGAATAATTTACTATAGAAAAGGCAATCCCTGGCGTAATTAAAATTTGCGACAGTAAAAAATTATTTTTTGAATAATTTACTATAGAAAAGGCAATCCCTGGCGTAATTATAATTTGCGACAGTAAAAAATTAATTTTTGAATAATTTACTATAGAAAAGGCAATTCCTAGCGTATTTAAAATTTGAGACAGTAAAAAATGAATTTTTGAATAATTTACTATAGAAAAGTCAATCCCTGGCGTATTTAAAATTTGCAACAGTAAAAAATTATTTTTTGAATAATTTACTATAGAAAAGGCAATCCCTGGCGTAATTAAAATTTGCGACAGTAAACAATTATTTTTTGCAAAATTTACTATAGAAAAGGCAATCTCTGGCGTAATTAAAATTTGCGACAATAAACAATTATTTTTTGCAAAATTTACTATACAAAAGGCAATCCCTGGCGTAATTATAATTTGCGACAGTAAAAAATTATTTTTTGAATAATTTACTATACAAAAGGCAATCCCTGGCGTAATTAAAATTTGCGGCAGTAAAAAATTATTTTTTGAATAATTTACTATAGAAAAGGCAATCCCTGGCGTAATTAAAATTTGAGACAGTAAAAAATGAATTTTTGAATAATTTACTATAGAAAAGGCAATCCCTGGCGTAATTAAAATTTGCGACACTTGACAATTATTTTTTGCAAAATTTACTATACAAAAGGCAATCCCTGGCGTAATTATAATTTGCGACTGTAAAAAATTATTTTTTGAATAATTTACTATACAAAAGGCAATCCCTGGCGTAATTAAAATTTGAGACACTAAACAATTATTTTTTGAATAATTTACTATAGAAAAGGCAATCCCTGGCGTAATTAAAATTTGCGACAGTAAAAAATTATTTTTTGAATAATTTACTATAGAAAAGGCAATCCCTGGCGTAATTAAAATTTGAGACAGTAAAAAATGAATTTTTGAATAATTTACTTTAGAAAAGGCAATCCCTGGCGTAATTAAAATTTGAGACAGTAAAAAATGAATTTTTGAATAATTTACTATAGAAAAGGCAATCCCTGGCGTAATTATAATTTGCGACAGTAAAAAATTATTTTGTGAATAATTTACTATAGAAAAGGCAATCCCTGGCGTAATTAAAATTTGCGACAGTATAAAATGAATTTTTGAATTATTTACTATAGAAAAGGCAATCCCTGGCGTAATTAAAATTTGCGACAGTAAAAAATGAATTTTTGAATAATTTACTATAGAAAAGGCAATCCCTGGCGTAATTAAAATTTGAGACAGTAAAAAATGAATTTTTGAATAATTTACTATAGAGAAGGCAATCCCTGGCGTAATTAAAATTTGAGACACTAAAAAATTATTTTTTGAATAATTTACTATAGAAAAGGCAATCCCTGGCGTAATTAAAATTTGAGACAGTAAAAAATGAATTTTTGAATAATTTACTATAGAAAAGGCAATCCCTGGCGTAATTATAATTTGCGACAGTAAAAAATGAATTTTTGAATAATTTACTATATAAAAGGCTATCCCTGGCGTAATTAAAATTTGAGACACTAAACAATTATTTTTTGAATAATTTACTATAGAAAAGGCAATCCCTGGCGTAATTAAAATTTGCGACAGTATAAAATTATTTTTTGAATATTTTACTATAGAAAAGGCAATCCCTGGCGTAATTAAAATTTGCGACAGTATAAAATGAATTTTTGAATAATTTACTATAGAAAAGGCAATCCCTGGCGTAATTAAAATTTGCGACAGTATAAAATTATTTTTTGAATAATTTACAAAAGAAAAGGCAATCCCTGGCGTAATTAAAATTTGAGACAGTAAAAAATTAATTTTTGAATAATTTACTATAGAAAAGGCAATCCCTGGCGTAATTAAAATTTGCGACACTTAACAATTATTTTTTGCAAAATTTACTATACAAATGGCAATCCCTGGCGTAATTAAAATTTGAGACACTAAACAATTATTTTTTGAATAATTTACTATAGAAAAGGCAATCCCTGGCGTAATTAAAATTTGCGACAGTAAAAAATTATTTTTTGAATAATTTACTATAGAAAAGGCAATCCCTGGCGTAATTAAAATTTGAGACAGTAAAAAATGAATTTTTGAATAATTTACTATAGAAAAGGCAATCCCTGGCGTAATTAAAATTTGAGACAGTAAAAAATGAATTTTTGAATAATTTACTATAGAAAAGGCAATCCCTGGCGTAATTATAATTTGCGACAGTAAAAAATTATTTTTTTAATAATTTACTATAGAAAAGGCAATCCCTGGCGTAATTAAAATTTGCGACAGTATAAAATGAATTTTTGAATAATTTACTATAGAAAAGGCAATCCCTGGCGTAATTAAAATTTGCGACAGTAAAAAATGAATTTTTGAATAATTTACTATAGAAAAGGCAATCCCTGGCGTAATTAAAATTTGAGACAGTAAAAAATGAATTTTTGAATAATTTACTATAGAAAAGGCAATCCCTGGCGTAATTAAAATTTGAGACACTAAAAAATTATTTTTTGAATAATTTACTATAGAAAAGGCAATCCCTGGCGTAATTAAAATTTGAGACAGTAAAAAATGAATTTTTGAATAATTTACTATAGAAAAGGCAATCCCTGGCGTAATTATAATTTGCGACAGTAAAAAATGAATTTTTGAATAATTTACTATAGAAAAGGCAATCCCTGGCGTAATTAAAATTTGAGACACTAAACAATTATTTTTTGAATAATTTACTTTAGAAAAGGCAATCCCTGGCGTAATTAAAATTTGCGACAGTATAAAATTATTTTTTGAATTATTTACTATAGAAAAGGCAATCCCTGGCGTATTTAAAATTTGAGACAGTAAAAAATGAATTTTTGAATAATTTACTATAGAAAAGTCAATCCCTGGCGTATTTAAAATTTGCAACAGTAAAAAATTATTTTTTGAATAATTTACTATAGAAAAGGCAATCCCTTGCGTAATTAAAATTTGCGACAGTAAAAAATTATTTTTTGAATAATTTACTATAGAAAGGCAATCCCTGGCGTAATTAAAATTTGAGACAGTAAAAAATGAATTTTTGAATAATTTACTATAGAAAAGGCAATCCCTGGCGTAATTAAAATTTGCGACACTTAACAATTATTTTTTGCAAAATTTACTATACAAAAGGCAATCCCTGGCGTAATTATAATTTGCGACAGTAAAAAATTATTTTTTGAATTATTTACTATACAAAAGGCAATCCCTGGCGTAATTAAATTTTGAGACACTAAACAATTATTTTTTGAATAATTTACTATAGAAAAGGCAATCCCTGGCGTAATTAAAATTTGCGACAGTAAAAAATTATTTTTTGAATAATTTACTATAGAAAAGGCAATCCCTGGCGTAATTAAAATTTGAGACAGTAAAAAATGAATTTTTGAATAATTTACTATAGAAAAGGCAATCCCTGGCGTAATTAAAATTTGAGACAGTAAAAAATGAATTTTTGAATAATTTACTATAGAAAAGGCAATCCCTGGCGTAATTATAATTTGCGACAGTAAAAAATTATTTTTTGAATAATTTACTATAGAAAAGGCAATCCCTGGCGTAATTAAAATTTGCGACAGTATAAAATGAATTTTTGAATAATTTACTATAGAAAAGGCAATCCCTGGCGTAATTAAAATTTGCGACAGTAAAAAATGAATTTTTGAATAATTTACTATAGAAAAGGCAATCCCTGGCGTAATTAAAATTTGAGACAGTAAAAAATGAATTTTTGAATAATTTACTATAGAAAAGGCAATCCCTGGCGTAATTAAAATTTGAGACACTAAAAAATTATTTTTTGAATAATTTACAATAGAAAAGGCAATCCCTGGCGTAATTAAAATTTGAGACAGTAAAAAATTAGTTTTTGAATAATTTACTATAGAAAAGGCAATCCCTGGCGTAATTATAATTTGCGACAGTAAAAAATGAATTTTTGAATAATTTACTATAGAAAAGGCAATCCCTGGCGTAATTAAAATTTGAGACACTAAACAATTATTTTTTGAATAATTTACTATAGAAAAGGCAATCCCTGGCGTAATTAAAATTTGCGACAGTATAAAATTATTTTTTGAATAATTTACTATAGAAAAGGCAATCCCTGGCGTAATTAAAATTTGCGACAGTATAAAATGAATTTTTGAATAATTTACTATAGAAAAGGCAATCCCTGTCGTAATTAAAATTTGAGACAGTAAAAAATGAATTTTTGAATAATTTACTATAGAAAAGGCAATCCCTGGCGTAATTATAATTTGCGACAGTAAAAAATGAATTTTTGAATAATTTACTATAGAAAAGGCAATCCCTGGCGTAATTAAAATTTGAGACACTAAACAATTATTTTTTGAATAATTTACTATAGAAAAGGCAATCCCTGGCGTAATTAAAATTTGGGACAGTAAAAAATTATTTTTTGAATAATTTACTATAGAAAAGGCAATCCCTGGCGTAATTAAAATTTGCGACAGTATAAAATGAATTTTTGAATAATTTACTATAGAAAAGGCAATCCCTGGCGTAATTAAAATTTGCGACAGTAAAAAATGAATTTTTGAATAATTTACTATAGAAAAGGCAATCCCTGGCGTAATTAAAATTTGAGACAGTAAAAAATGAATTTTTGAATAATTTACTATAGAAAAGGCAATCCCTGGCGTAATTAAAATTTGAGACACTAAAAATTATTTTTTGAATAATTTACTATAGAAAAGGCAATCCCTGGCGTAATTAAAATTTGAGACAGTAAAAAATGAATTTTTGAATAATTTACTATAGAAAAGGGAATCCCTGGCGTAATTATAATTTGCGACAGTAAAAAATGAATTTTTGAATAATTTACTATAGAAAAGGCAATCCCTGGCGTAATTAAAATTTGAGACACTAAACAATTATTTTTTGAATAATTTACTATAGAAAAGGCAATCCCTGGCGTAATTAAAATTTGCGACAGTATAAAATTATTTTTTGAATAATTTACTATAGAAAAGGCAATCCCTGGCGTAATTAAAATTTGCGACAGTATAAAATGAATTTTTGAATAATTTACTATAGAAAAGGCAATCCCTGGCGTAATTAAAATTTGAGACAGTAAAAAATGAATTTTTGAATAATTTACTATAGAAAAGGCAATCCCTGGCGTAATTAAAATTTGAGACACTAAGCAATTATTTTTTGAATAATTTACTATAGAAAAGGCAATCCCTGGCGTAATTAAAATTTGAGACAGTAAAAAATTATTTTTTGAATAATTTGCTATAGAAAAGGCAATCCCTGGCGTAATTAAAATTTGCGACAGTATAAAATTATTTTTTCGATAATTTACTATAGAAAAGGCAATCCCTGGCGTAATTAAAATTTGCGACAGAAAAAAATTAATTTTTGAATAATTTACTATAGAAAAGGCAATCCCTGACGTAATTAAAATTTGTGACAGTAAAAAATGAATTTTTGAATAATTTACTATAGAAAAGGCAATCCCTGGCGTAATTAAAATTTGCGACAGTAAAAAATTATTTTTTGCAAAATTTACTATAGAAAAGGCAATCCCTGGCGTAATTAAAATTTGAGACAGTAAAAAATTAATTTTTGAATAATTTACTATAGAAAAGGCAATCCCTGGCGTAATTAAAATTTGCGACAGTAAAAAATTATTTTTTGAATAATTTACTATAGAAAAGGCAATCCCTGGCGTAATTAAAATTTGCGAAAGTAAAAAATGAATTTTTGAATAATTTACTATAGAAAAGGCAATCCCTGGCGTAATTAAAATTTGCGACAGTAAAAAATGAATTTTTGAATAATTTACTATAGAAAAGGCAATCCGTGGCGTAATTAAAATTTGAGACAGTAAAAAATGAATTTTTGAATAATTTACTATAGAAAAGGCAATCCCTGGCGTAATTAAAATTTGAGACACTAAACAATTATTTTTTGAATAATTTACTATAGAAAAGGCAATCCCTGGCGTAATTAAAATTTGAGACAGTAAAAAATGAATTTTTGAATAATTTACTATAGAAAAGGCAATCCCTGGCGTATTTAAAATTTGAGACACTAAACAATTATTTTTTGAATAATTTACTATAGAAAAGTCAATCCCTGGCGTATTTAAAATTTGAGACACTAAACAATTATTTTTTGAATAATTTACTATAGAAAAGGCAATCCCTGGCGTAATTAAAATTTGCGACAGTAAACAATTATTTTTTGCAAAATTTACTATAGAAAAGGCAATCCCTGGCGTAATTAAAATTTGCGACAATAAACAATTATTTTTTGCAAAATTTACTATACAAAAGGCAATCCCTGGCGTAATTATAATTTGCGACAGTAAAAAATTATTTTTTTAATAATTTACTATACAAAAGGCAATCACTGGCGTAATTAAAATTTGCGACAGTAAAAAATTATTTTTTGAATAATTTACTATAGAAAAGGCAATCCCTGGCGTAATTAAAATTTGAGACAGTAAAAAATGAATTTTTGAATAATTTACTATAGAAAAGGCAATCCCTGGCGTAATTAAAATTTGCGACACTTAACAATTATTTTTTGCAAAATTTACTTTACAAAAGGCAATCCCTGGCGTAGTTATAATTTGCGACAGTAAAAAATTATTTTTTGAATAATTTACTATACAAAATGCAATCCCTGGCTTAATTAAAATTTGAGACACTAAACAATTATTTTTTGAATAATTTACTATAGAAAAGGCAATCCCTGGCGTAATTAAAATTTGCGACAGTAAAAAATTATTTTTTGAATAATTTACTATAGAAAAGGCAATCCCTGGCGTAATTAAAATTTGAGACAGTAAAAAATGAATTTTTGAATAATTTACTATAGAAAAGGCAATCCCTGGCGTAATTAAAATTTGAGACAGTAAAAAATGAATTTTTGAATAATTTACTATAGAAAAGGCAATCCCTGGCGTAATTATAATTTGCGACAGTAAAAAATTATTTTTTGAATAATTTACTATAGAAAAGGCAATCCCTGGCGTAATTAAAATTTGCGACAGTATAAAATTATTTTTTGAATAATTTACTATAGAAAAGGCAATCCCTGGCGTAATTAAAATTTGCGACAGTATAAAATGAATTTTTGAATAATTTACTATAGAAAAGGCAATCCCTGGCGTAATTAAAATTTGAGACAGTAAAAAATGAATTTTTGAATAATTTACTATAGAAAAGGCAATCCCTGGCGTAATTAAAATTTGAGACACTAAACAATTATTTTTTGAATAATTTACTATAGAAAAGGCAATCCCTGGCGTAATTAAAATTTGCGACAGTATAAAATTATTTTTTGAATAATTTACAATAGAAAAGGCAATCCCTGGCGTAATTAAAATTTGAGACAGTAAAAAATTATTTTTTGAATAAATTGCTATAGAAAAGGCAATCCCTGGCGTAATTAAAATTTGCGACAGTATAAAATTATTTTTTGAATAATTTACTATAGAAAAGGCAATCCCTGGCGTAATTAAAATTTGAGACAGTAAAAAATGAATTTTTGAATAATTTACTATAGAAAAGGCAATCCCTGGCGTAATTAAAATTTGCGACAGAAAAAAATTAATTTTTGAATAATTTACTATAGAAAAGGCAATCCCTGGCGTAATTAAAATTTGCAACAGTAAAAAATTATTTTTGGCAAAATTTACTATAGAAAAGGCAATCCCTGGCGTATATAAAATTTGCGATAGTATAAAATTAATTTTTGAATAATTTACTATAGAAAAGGCAATCCCTGGCGTAATTAAAATTTGCGACAGTAAAAAATTAGTTTTTGAATAATTTACTATAGAAAAGGCAATCCCTGGCGTAATTAAAATTTGCGACAGTAAAAAATTAATTTTTGAATAATTTACTATAGAAAAGGCAATCCCTGGCGTAATTAAAATTTGCGACAGTAAAAAATTATTTTTTGAATAATTTACTATAGAAAAGGCAATCCCTGGCGTAATTAAAATTTGAGACAGTAAAAAATGAATTTTTGAATAATTTACTATAGAAAAGGCAATCCCTGGCGTAATTAAAATTTGCGACACTAAACAATTATTTTTTGCAAAATTTACTATACAAAAGGCAATCCCTGGCGTAATTATAATTTGCGACAGTAAAAAATTATTTTTTGAATAATTTACTATACAAAAGGCAATACCTGGCGTAATTAAAATTTGAGACACTAAACAATTATTTTTTGAATAATTTACTATAGAAAAGGCAATCCCTGGCGTATTTAGAATTTGCAACAGTAAAATATGAATTTTGAATAATTTACTATAGAAAAGGCAATCCCTGGCGTAATTAAAATTTGCGACAGTAAAAAATGAATTTTTGAATAATTTACTATAGAAAAGGCAATCCGTGGCGTAATTAAAATTTGAGACAGTAAAAAATGAATTTTTGAATAATTTACTATAGAAAAGGCAATCCCTGGCGTAATTATAATTTGCGACAGTAAAAAATGAATTTTTGAATAATTTACTATAGAAAAGGCAATCCCTGGCGTAATTAAAATTTGAGACACTAAACAATTATTTTTTGAATATTTTACTATAGAAAAGGCAATCCCTGGCGTAATTAAAATTTGCGACAGTAAAAAATGAATTTTTGAATAATTTACTATAGAAAAGGCAATCCCTGGCGTAATTAAAATTTGCGACAGAAAAAAATGAATTTTTGAATAATTTACTATAGAAAAGGCAATCCCTGGCGTAATTAAAATTTGCGACAGTAAAAAATTATTTTTGGCAAAATTTACTATAGAAAAGGCAATCCCTGGCGTATATAAAATTTGCGATAGTATAAAATTAATTTTTGAATAATTTACTATAGAAAAGGCAATCCCTGGCGTAATTAAAATTTGCGACAGTAAAAAATTAGTTTTTGAATAATTTACTATAGAAAAGGCAATCCCTGGCGTAATTAAAATTTGCGACAGTAAAAAATTAATTTTTGAATAATTTACTATAGAAAAGGCAATCCCTGGCGTAATTAAAATTTGCGACAGTAAAAAATGAATTTTTGAATAATTTACTATAGAAAAGGCAATCCCTGGCGTAATTATAATTTGCGACAGTAAAAAATTATTTTTTTAATAATTTACTATACAAAAGGCAATCCCTGGCGTAATTAAAATTAGAGACAGTAAAAAATGAATTTTTGAATAATTTACTATAGAAAAGGCAATCCCTGGCGTAATTAAAATTTGAGACACTAAAAAATTATTTTTTGAATAATTTACTATAGAAAAGGCAATCCCTGGCGTAATTAAAATTTGAGACAGTAAAAAATGAATTTTTGAATAATTTACTATAGAAAAGGCAATCCCTGGCGTAATTATAATTTGCGACAGTAAAAAATGAATTTTTGAATAATTTACTATAGAAAAGGCAATCCCTGGCGTAATTAAAATTTGAGACACTAAACAATTATTTTTTGAATATTTTACTATAGAAAAGGCAATCCCTGGCGTAATTAAAATTTGCGACTGTATAAAATTATTTTTTGAATAATTTACTATAGAAAAGGCAATCCCTGGCGTAATTAAAATTTGCGACAGTATAAAAAGAATTTTTGAATAATTTACTATAGAAAAGGCAATCCCTGGCGTAATTAAAATTTGAGACACTAAACAATTATTTTTTGAATAATTTACTATAGAAAAGGCAATCCCTGGCGTAATTAAAATTTGCGACAGTATAAAATTATTTTTTGAATAATTTACAATAGAAAAGGCAATCCTTGGCGTAATTAAAATTTGAGACAGTAAAAAATTATTTTTTGAATAATTTGCTATAGAAAAGGCAATCCCTGGCGTAATTAAAATTTGCGACAGTATAAAATTATTTTTTGAATAATTTACTATAGAAAAGGCAATCCCTGGCGTAATTAAAATTTGAGACAGTAAAAAATGAATTTTTGAATAATTTACTATAGAAAAGGCAATCCCTGGCGTAATTAAAATTTGCGACAGAAAAAAATGAATTTTTGAATAATTTACTATAGAAAAGGCAATCCCTGGCGTAATTAAAATTTGCGACAGTAAAAAATTATTTTTGGCAAAATTTACTATAGAAAAGGCAATCCCTGGCGTATATAAAATTTGCGATAGTATAAAATTAATTTTTGAAAAATTTACTATAGAAAAGGCAATCCCTGGCGTAATTAAAATTTGCGACAGTAAAAAATTAGTTTTTGAATAATTTACTATAGAAAAGGCAATGCCTGGCGTAATTAAAATTTGCGACAGTAAAAAATTAATTTTTGAATAATTTACTATAGAAAAGGCAATCCCTGGCGTAATTAAAATTTGCGACAGTAAAAAATTATTTTTTGAATAATTTACTATAGAAAAGGCAATCCCTGGCGTAATTAAAATTTGAGACAGTAAAAAATGAATTTTTGAATAATTTACTATAGAAAAGGCAATCCCTGGCGTAATTAAAATTTGCGACACTAAACAATTATTTTTTGCAAAATTTACTATACAAAAGGCAATCCCTGGCGTAATTATAATTTGCGACAGTAAAAAATCATTTTTTGAATAATTTACTATACAAAAGGCAATACCTGGCGTAATTAAAATTTGAGACACTAAACAATTATTTTTTGAATAATTTACTATAGAAAAGGCAATCCCTGGCGTATTTAGAATTTGCAACAGTAAAATATGAATTTTTGAATAATTTACTATAGAAAAGGCAATCCCTGGCGTAATTAAAATTTGCGACAGTAAAAAATGAATTTTTGAATAATTTACTATAGAAAAGGCAATCCCTGGCGTAATTAAAATTTGAGACAGTAAAAAATGAATTTTTGAATAATTTAATATAGAAAAGGCAATCCCTGGCGTAATTATAATTTGCGACAGTAAAAAATTATTTTTTGAATAATTTACTATACAAAAGGCAATCCCTGGCGTAATTAAAATTTGAGACAGTAAAAAATGAATTTTTGAATAATTTACTATAGAAAAGGCAATCCCTGGCGTAATTAAAATTTGCGACAGTAAAAAATTATTTTTTGAATAATTTACTATAGAAAAGGCAATCCCTGGCGTAATTAAAATTTGCGACAGTAAACAATTATTTTTTGAATAATTTACTATAGAAAAGGCAATCCCTGGCGTAATTAAAATTTGCGACAGTAAAAAATGAATTTTTGAATAATTTACTATAGAAAAGGCAATCCCTGGCGTTATTAAAATTTGAGACAGTAAAAAATTAATTTTTGAATAATTTACTATAGAAAAGGCAATCCCTGGCGTAATTAAAATTTGCGACAGTAAAAAATTATTTTTTGAATAATTTACTATAGAAAAGGCAATCCCTGGCGTAATTAAAATTTGCGACAGTAAAAAATGAATTTTTGAATAATTTACTATAGAAAAGGCAATCCCTGGCGTAATTAAAATTTGAGACAGTAAAAAATGAATTTTTGAATAATTTACTATAGAAAAGGCAATCCCTGGCGTAATTAAAATTTGAGACAGTAAAAAATGAATTTTTGAATAATTTACTATAGAAAAGGCAATCCCTGGCGTAATTATAATTTGCGACAGTAAAAAATGAATTTTTGAATAATTTACTATAGAAAAGGCAATCCCTGGCGTAATTAAAATTTGCGACAGTAAAAAATGAATTTTTGAATAATTTACTATAGAAAAGGCAATCCCTGGCGTAATTAAAATTTGAGACACTAAACAATTATTTTTTGCAAAATTTACTATAGAAAAGGCAATCCCTGGCGTAATTATAATTTGCGACAGTATAAAATAATTTTTTGAATAATTTACTATAGAAAAGGCAATCCCTGGCGTAATTAAAATTTGAGACAGTAAAAAATGATTTTTTGAATAATTTACTATAGAAAAGGCAATCCCTGGCGTATTTAAAATTTGCCACAGTAAAAAATGAATTTTTGAATAATTTACTATAGAAAAGGCAATCCCTGGCGTAATTAAAATTTGCGACAGTAACAAATGAATTTTTGAATAATTTACTATAGAAAAGGCAATCCCTGGCGTAATTAAAATTTGAGGCACTAAACAATAATTTTTTGAATAATTTACTATAGAAAAGGCAATCCCTGGCATAATTAAAATTTGCGACAGTATAAAATTATTTTTTGAATTATTTACTATAGAAAAGGCAATCCCTGGCGTAATTAAAATTTGAGACAGTAAAAAATGAATTTTTGAATAATTTACTATAGAAAATGCAATCTCTGGCGTAATTAAAATTTGCGACAGTATAAAATTATTTTTTGAATAATTTACTATAGAAAAGGCAATCCCTGGCGTAATTATAATTTGCGACAGTAAAAAATTAATTTTTGAATAATTTACTATAGAAAAGGCAATCCCTGGCGTATTTAAAATTTGCGACAGTAAAAAATGAATTTTTGAATAATTTACTATAGAAAAGGCAATCCCTGGCGTAATTAAAATTTGAGACAGTAAAAAATGAATTTTTGAATAATTTACTATAGAAAAGGCAATCCCTGTCGTAATTAAAATTTGAGACACTAAACAATTATTTTTTGCAAAAGTTACTATAGAAAAGGCAATCCCTGGGGTAATTAAAATTTGCGACACTAAACAATTATTTTTTGCAAAATTTACTATACAAAAGGCAATCCCTGGCGTAGTTATAATTTGCGACAGTAAAAAATTATTTTTTGAATAATTTACTATACGAAAGGCAATCCCTGGCGTAATTAAAATTTGCGACAGTAAAAAATTATTTTTTGAATAATTTACTATAGAAAAGGCAATCCCTGGCGTAATTAAAATTTGAGACAGTAAAAAATGAATTTTTGAATAATTTACTATAGAAAAGGCAATCCCTGGCGTAATTAAAATTTGTGACACTATACAATTATTTTTTGCAAAATTTACTATACAAAAGGCAATCCCTGGCGTAATTATAATTTGCGACAGTAAAAAATTAATTTTTGAATAATTTACTATTGAAAAGGCAATCCCTGGCGTAATTAAAATTTGCGACAGTAAAAAATTAGTTTTTGAATAATTTACTATAGAAAAGGCAATCCCTGGCGTATTTAAAATTTGCGACAGTATAAAATTAATTTTTGAATAATTTACTATAGAAAAGGCAATCCCTGGCGTAATTATAATTTGCGACAGTAAAAAATTAATCTTTGAATAATTTACTAAACAAAAGGCAATCCCTGGCGTAATTATAATTTGCGACAGTAAAAAATTATTTTTTGAATAATTTACTATACAAAAGGCAATCCCTGGCGTATTTAAAA
This sequence comes from Dioctria linearis, assembly GCA_963930735.1. Taxonomy (NCBI): domain Eukaryota; kingdom Metazoa; phylum Arthropoda; class Insecta; order Diptera; family Asilidae; genus Dioctria; species Dioctria linearis. The sequence goes on from CAWVNZ010002129.1 coordinate 26,141, forward strand.
TTTGCGACAGTATAAAATTAATTTTTGAATAATTTACTATAGAAAAGGCAATCCCTGGCGTAATTAAAATTTGAGACAGTAAAAAATGAATTTTTGAATAATTTACTATACAAAAGGCAATCCCTGGCGTAATTAAAATTTGAGACAGTAAAAAATGAATTTTTGAATAATTTGCTATAGAAAAGGCAATCCCTGGCGTAATTATAATTTGCGACAGTAAAAAATTAATTTTTGAATAATTTACTATAGAAAAGGCAATCCCTGGCGTAATTATAATTTGAGACAGTAAAAAATTAATTTTTGAATAATTTACTATAGAAAAGGCAATCCCTGGCGTAATTAAAATTTGAGACAGTAAAAAATGAATTTTTGAATAATTTACTATAGAAAAGGCAATCCCTGGCGTAATTAAAATTTGCGACAGTATAAAATTAATTTTTGCAAAATTTACTATAGAAAAGGCAATCCCTGGCGTAATTAAAATTTGAGACGGTAAAAAATAATTTTTGAATAATTTACTATAGAAAAGGCAATCCCTGGCGTAGTTAAAATTTGCAACAGTAAAAAATTAATTTTTGAATAATTTACTATAGAAAAGGCAATCCCTGGCGTATTTAAAATTTGCGACAGTATAAAATTAATTTTTGAATAATTTACTATAGAAAAGGCAATCCCTGGCGTAATTATAATTTGCGACAGTAAAAAATTAATTTTTGAATAATTTACTATAGAAAAGGCAATCCCTGGCGTAATTAAAATTTGCGACAGTAAGAAATTAGTTTTTGAATAATTTACCATAGAAAAGGTAATACCTGGCGTAATTAAAATTTGAGACACTAAACAATTATTTTTTTGCAAAATTTACTATAGAAAAGGCAATCCCTGGCGTAATTAAAATTTGCACTAAACAATTATTTTTTGCAAAAGTTACTATACAAAAGGCAATCCCTGGCGTAATTATAATTTGCGACAGTAAAAAATTAATTTTTGAGTAATTTACTATAGAAAAGGCAATCCCTGGCGTAATTATAATTTGAGACAGTAAAAAATTAATTTTTGAATAATTTACTATAGAAAAGGCAATCCCTGGCGTAATTAAAATTTGAGACAGTAAAAAATGAATTTTTGAATAATTTACTATAGAAAAGGCAATCCCTGGCGTAATTATAATTTGCGACAGTAAAAAATTAATCTTTGAATAATTTACTATACAAAAGGCAATCCCTGGCGTAATTATAATTTGCGACAGTAAAAAATTATTTTTTGAATAATTTACTATACAAAAGGCAATCCCTGGCGTATTTAAAATTTGCGACAGTATAAAATTAATTTTTGAATAATTTACTATAGAAAAGGCAATCCCTGGCGTAATTAAAATTTGAGACAGTAAAAAATGAATTTTTGAATAATTTACTATACAAAAGGCAATCCCTGGCGTAATTAAAATTTGAGACAGTAAAAAATGAATTTTTGAATAATTTGCTATAGAAAAGGCAATCCCTGGCGTAATTAAAATTTGAGACAGTAAAAAATTATTTTTTGAATAATTTACTATACAAAAGGCAATCCCTGGCGTAATTAAAATTTGAGACAGTAAAAAATGAATTTTTGAATAATTTACTATAGAAAAGGCAATCCCTGGCGTAATTAAAATTTGCGACTGTAAAAAATGAATTTTTGAATAATTTACTATAGAAAAGGCAATCCCTGGCGTAATTAAAATTTGCGACAGTATAAAATTATTTTTTGAATAATTTACTATAGAAAAGGCAATCCCTGGCGTAATTATAATTTGCGACAGTAAAAAATTAATTTTTGAATAATTTACTATAGAAAAGGCAATCCCTGGCGTATTTAAAATTTGCGACAGTATAAAATGAATTTTTGAATAATTTACTATAGAAAAGGCAATCCCTGGCGTATTTAAAATTTGCGACAGTAAAAAATGAATTTTTGAATAATTTACTATAGAAAAGGCAATACCTGGCGTAATTAAAATTTGCGACAGTATAAAATTATTTTTTGAATAATTTACTATAGAAAAGGCAATCCCTGGCGAAATTATAATTTGCGACAGTAAAAAATTAATTTTTGAATAATTTACTATAGAAAAGGCAATCCCTGGCGTATTTAAAATTTGCGACAGTAAAAAAATGAATTTTTGAATAATTTACTATAGAAAAGGCAATCCCTGGCGTAATTAAAATTTGCGACTGTAAAAAATGAATTTTTGAATAATTTACTATAGAAAAGGCAATCCCTGGCGTAATTAAAATTTGAGACAGTAAAAAATGAATTTTTGAATAATTTACTATAGAAAAGGCAATCCCTGGCGTAATTATAATTTGCGACAGTAAAAAAATGAATTTTTGAATAATTTACTATAGAAAAGACAATCCCTGGCGTAATTAAAATTTGCGACAGTAAAAAAATATTTTTGGCAAAATTTACTATAGAAAAGGCAATCCCTGGCGTATTTAAAATTTTCGACAGTATAAAATTAATTTTTGAATAATTTACTATAGAAAAGGCAATCCCTGGCGTAATTATAATTTGCGACAGTAAAAAATTAATTTTTGAATAATTTACTATAGAAAAGGTAATCCCTGGCGTATTTAAAATTTGCGACAGTAAAAAATGAATTTTTGAATAATTTACTATAGAAAAGGCAATCCCTGGCGTAACTAAAATTTGCGACAGTAAAAAATGAATTTTTGAATAATTTACTATAGAAAAGGCAATCCCTGGCGTAATTAAAATTTGAGACAGTAAAAATGAATTTTTGAATAATTTACTATAGAAAAGGCAATCCTGGCGTAATTAAAATTTGAGACAGTAAAAAATGAATTTTTGAATAATTTACTATACAAAAGGCAATCCCTGGCGTAATTATAATTTGCGACAGTAAAAAATTATTTTTTGAATAATTTACTATACAAAAGGCAATCCCTGGCGTAATTAAAATTTGCGACAGTATAAAATTAATTTTTGCAAAATTTACTATAGAAAAGCAATCCCTGGCGTAATTAAAATTTTAGACAGTAAAAAATTAATTTTTGAATAATTTACTATAGAAAAGGGCAATCCCTGGCGTAATTAAAATTTGCGACAGTAAAAAATTAGTTTTTGAATAATTTACTATAGAAAAGGCAATCCCTGGCGTAATTAAAATTTGCGACAGTAAAAAAATATTTTTGGCAAAATTTACTATAGAAAAGGCAATCCCTGGCGTATTTAAAATTTTCGACAGTATAAAATTAATTTTTGAATAATTTACTATAGAAAAGGCAATCCCTGGCGTAATTATAATTTGCGACAGTAAAAAATTAATTTTTGAATAATTTACTATAGAAAAGGTAATCCCTGGCGTATTTAAAATTTGCGACAGTAAAAAAATGAATTTTTGAATAATTTACTATAGAAAAGGCAATCCCTGGCGTAATTAAAATTTGCGAAAGTAAAAAATGAATTTTTGAATAATTTACTATAGAAAAGGCAATCCCTGGCGTATTTAAAATTTGCGACAGTATAAAATGAATTTTTGAATAATTTACTATAGAAAAGGCAATCCCTGGCGTATTTAAAATTTGCGACAGTAAAAAATGAATTTTTGAATAATTTACTATAGAAAAGGCAATACCTGGCGTAATTAAAATTTGCGACAGTATAAAATTATTTTTTGAATAATTTACTATAGAAAAGGCAATCCCTGGCGTAATTATAATTTGCGACAGTAAAAAATTAATTTTTGAATAATTTACTATAGAAAAGGCAATCCCTGGCGTATTTAAAATTTGCGACAGTAAAAAATGAATTTTTGAATAATTTACTATAGAAAAGGCAATCCCTGGCGTAATTAAAATTTGCGACAGTAAAAAAATGAATTTTTGAATAATTTACTATAGAAAAGGCAATCCCCTGGCCTAATTAAAATTTTGAGACAGTAAAAAATTATTTTTTGCAAAATTTACTATAGAAAAGGCAATCCCTGGCGTAATTAAAATTTGCGACACTAAACAATTATTTTTGCAAAATTTACTAAACAAAATGCAATCCCTGGCGTAATTATAATTTGCGACAGTAAAAAATTATTTTTTGAATAATTTACTATACAAAAGGCAATCCCTGGCGCAATTAAAATTTGAGACAGTAAAAAATGAATTTTTGAATAATTTACTATAGAAAAGGCAATCCCTGGCGTAATTAAAATTTGCGACAGTAAAAAATTATTTTTTGAATAATTTACTATAGAAAAGGCAATCCCTGGCGTAATTAAAATTTGAGACAGTATAAAATTATTTTTTGAATAATTTACTATAGAAAAGGCAATCCCTGGCGTAATTAAAATTTGAGACAGTAAAAAATGAATTTTGAATAATTTACTATAGAAAAGGCAATCCCTGGCGTAATTATAATTTGCGACAGTAAAAAATGAATTTTTGAATAATTTACTATAGAAAAGGCAATCCCTGGCGTAATTAAAATTTGCGACAATAAAAAATGAATTTTTGAATAATTTACTATAGAAAAGGCAATCCCTGGCGTAATTAAAATTTGCGACAGTAAAAAATTATTTTTTGAATAATTTACTATACAAAAGGCAATCCCTGGCGTATTTAAAATTTGCGACAGTATAAAATTACTTTTGAATAATTTACTATAGAAAAGGCAATCCCTGGCGAAATTAAAATTTGAGACAGTAAAAAATGAATTTTTGAATAATTTACTATAGAAAAGGCAATCCCTGGCGTAATTAAAATTTGAGACAGTAAAAAATGAATTTTTGAATAATTTACTATAGAAAAGGCAATCCCTGGCGTAATTATAATTTGCGACAGTAAAAAATTAATTTTTGAATAATTTACTATAGTAAAGGCAATCCCTGGCGTAATTAAAATTTGCAACAGTAAAAAATTATTTTTTGCAAAATTTACTATAGAAAAGGCAATCCCTGGCGTATTTAAAATTTGCGACAGTAAAAAATGAATTTTTGAATAATTTACTATAGAAAAGGCAATACCTGGCGTAATTAAAATTTGAGACAGTAAAAAATGAATTTTTGAATAATTTACTATAGAAAAGGCAATCCCTGGCGTAATTAAAATTTGAGACACTAAACAATTATTTTTTGCAAAATTTACTATAGAAAAGGCAATCCCTGGCGTAATTGTAATTTGCGACAGTAAAAAATTATTTTTTGAATAATTTACTATAGAAAAGGCAATCCCTGGCGTAATAAAAATTTGCGACAGTAAAAATTATTTTTTGAATAATTTACTATAGAAAAGGCAATCCCTGGCGTAATTAAAATTTGAGACAGTAAAAAATGAATTTTTGAATAATTTACTATAGAAAAGGCAATCCCTGGCGTAATTAAAATTTGAGACACTAAACAATTATTTTTTGCAAAATATACTATAGAAAAGGCAATCCCTGGCGTAATTGTAATTTGCGACAGTAAAAAATTATTTTTTGAATAATTTACTATAGAAAAGGCAATCCCTGGCGTAATAAAAATTTGCGACAGTAAAAAATGAATTTTTGAATAATTTACTATAGAAAAGGCAATCCCTGGCGTAATTAAAATTTGAGACAGTAAAAAATGAATTTTTGAATAATTTACTATAGAAAAGGCAATCCCTGGCGTAATTAAAAATTTGAGACAGTAAAAAATGAATTTTTGAATAATTTACTATACAAAAGGCAATCCCTGGCATAATTATAATTTGCGACAGTAAAAAATTATTTTTTGAATAATTTACTATACAAAAGGCAATCCCTGGCGTAATTAAAATTTGCGACAGTAAAAAATTATTTTTTGAATAATTTACTATAGAAAAGGCAATCCCTGGCGTAATTAAAATTTGAGACAATAAAAAATGAATTTTTGAATAATTTACTATAGAAAAGGCAATCCCTGGCGTAATTAAAATTTGCAACAGTAAAAAATTATTTTTTGCAAATTTACTATAGAAAAGGCAATCCCTGGCGTAATTAAAATTTGCGACAGTAAAAAATTAATTTTTGAATAATTTACTATAGAAAAGGCAATCCCTGGCGTAATTATAATTTGAGACAGTAAAAAATTAATTTTTGAATAATTTACTATAGAAAAGGCAATCCCTGGCGTAATTAAAATTTGCGACAGTATAAAATTAATTTTTGCAAAATTTACTATAGAAAAGGCAATCCCTGGCGTAATTAAAATTTGCGACAGTAAAAAATTAATTTTTGAATAATTTACTATAGAAAAGGCAATCCCTGGCGTAATTAAAATTTGTGACAGAAAAAATTATTTTTTGAATAATTTACTATAGAAAAGGCAATCCCTGGCGTAATTAAAATTTGCGACAGTATAAAATTAATTTTTGCAAAATTTACTATAGAAAAGGCAATCCCTGGCGTAATTAAAATTTGCGACAGTAAAAAATGAATTTTTGAATAATTTACTATAGAAAAGGCAATCCCTTGCGTAATTAAAATTTGAGACAGTAAAAAATTAATTTTTGAATAATTTACTACAGAAAAGGCAATCCCTGGCGTAATTAAAATTTGAGACAGTAAAAAATTAATTTTTGAATAATTTACTATAGAAAAGGCAATCCCTGGCGTAATTAAAATTTGAGACAGTAAAAAATGATTTTTTGAATAATTTACTATATAAAAGGCAATACCTGGCGTATTTAAAATTTGCGACAGTATAAAATTAATTTTTGAATAATTTACTATAGAAAAGGCAATCCTGGCGTAATTATAATTTGCGACAGTAAAAAATGATTTCTTGAATAATTTACTATAGAAAAGGCAATCCCTGGCGTAATTAAAATTTGAGACAGTAAAAAATTAATTTTTGAATAATTTACTATAGAAAAGGCAATCCCTGGCGTTATTAAAATTTGAGACAGTAAAAAATGATTTTTTGAATAATTTACTATAGAAAAGGCAATACCTGGCGTAATTAAAATTTGAGACAGTAAAAAATTAATTTTTGACTAATTTACTATAGAATAGGCAATTCCCTGGCGTAATTAAAATTTGAGACAGTAAAAAATGATTTTTTGAATAATTTACTATAGAAAAGGCAATACTTGGCGTATTTAAAATTTGCGACAGTAAAAAATTATTTTTGGCAAAATTTACTATAGAAAAGGCAATCCCTGGCGTAATTATAATTTGCGACAGTAAAAAATTAATTTTTGAATAATTTACTATAGAAAAGGCAATCCCTGGCGTAATTAAAATTTGAGACAGTAAAAAATGATTTTTTGAATAATTTACTATAGAAACGGCAATCCCTGGCGTATTTAAAATTTGCGACAGTATAAAATTAATTTTTGAATAATTTACTATAGAAAAGGCAATCCCTGGCGTAAATAAAATTTGAGACAGTAAAAAAATGAATTTTTGAATAATTTACTATAGAAAAGGCAATCCCTGGCGTAATTAAAATTTGCGACAGTAAAAAATGAATTTTTGAATAATTTACTATAGAAAAGGCAATCCCTGGCGTAATTAAAATTTGCGACAGTAAAAAATTATTTTTGCCAAAATTTACTATAGAAAAGGCAATCCCTGGCGTAATTAAAATTTGCGACAGTAAAAAATGAATTTTTGAATAATTTACTATAGAAAAGGCAATCCCTGGCGTAATTAAAATTTGCGACAGTAAAAAATTATTTTTGGCAAAATTTACTATAGAAAAGGCAATCCCTGGCGTAATTAAAATTTGCAACAGTAAAAAATTAGTTTTTGAATAATTTACTATAGAAAAGGCAATCCCTGGCGTATTTAAAATTTGCGAGAGTATAAAATTAATTTTTGAATAATTTACTATAGAAAAGGCAATCCCTGGCGTAATAATAATTTGCGACAGTAAAAAATTAATCTTTGAATAATTTACTATAGAAAAGGCAATCCCTGGCGTAATTATAATTTGCGACAGTAAAAAATGAATTTTTGGATAATTTACTATAGAAAAGGCAATCCCTGGCGTATCTAAAATTTGCGACAGTAAAAAATTAGTTTTTGAAAAATTTACTATAGAAAAGGCAATCCCTGGCGTAATTAAAATTTGAGACTGTAAAAAATGAATTTTTGAATAATTTACTATAGAAAAGGCAATCCCTGGCGTAATTATAATTTGCGACAGTAAAAAATTATTTTTTGCAAAATTTAGTATAGAAAAGGCAATCCCTGGCGTAATTAAAATTCGAGACAGTAAAAAATTATTTTTTTAAATAGTTTACTATAGAAAAGGCAATCCCTGTCGTAATTAAAATTTGAGACAGTAAAAATTAATTTTTGAATAATTTACTATAGAAAAGGCAATCCCTGGCGTAATTAAAATTTGCGACAGTAAAAAAATGAATTTTTGCAAAATTTACTATAGAAAAGGCAATCCCTGGCGTAATTAAAATTTGAGACAGTAAAAAATGAATTTTTGAATAATTTACTATAGAAAAGGCAATCCCTGGCGTAATTAAAATTTGAGACAGTAAAAAATTAGTTTTTGAATAATTTACTATAGAAAAGGCAATCCCTGGCGTAATTAAAATTTGCGACAGTAAAAAATTATTTTTGAATAATTTACTATAGAAAGGCAATCCCTGGCGTAATTATAATTTGCGACAGTAAAAAATGATTTTTTGCAAAATTTACTATAGAAAAGGCAATCCCTGGCGTAATTAAAATTTGAGACAGTAAAAAATGAATTTTTGAATAATTTACTATAGAAAAGGCAATCCCTGGCGTAATTAAAATTTGAGACAGTAAAAAATTAGTTTTTGAATAATTTACTATAGAAAAGGCAATCCCTGGCGTAATTAAAATTTGCGACACTAAACAATTATTTTTTGAATAATTTACTATAGAAAAGGCAATCCCTGGCGTAATTAAAATTTGCGACAGTAAAAAATTATTTTTGAATAATTTACTATAGAAAGGCAATCCCTGGCGTAATTATAATTTGCGACAGTAAAAAATGATTTTTTTGCAAAATTTACTATAGAAAAGGCAATCCCTGTCGTAATAAAATTTGAGACAGTAAAATATTAATTTTTGAATAATTTACTATAGAAAAGGCAATCCCTGGCGTAATTAAAATTTGAGACAGTAAAAAATGAATTTTTGAATAATTTAATATAGAAAAGGCAATCCCTGGCGTAATTATAATTTGCGACAGTAAAAAATGAATTTTTGAATAATTTACTATAGAAAAGGCAATCCCTGGCGTAATTAAAATTTGCGACAGTAAAAAATTATTTTTTGAATAATTTACTATACAAAAGGCAATCCCTGGCGTAATTAAAATTTGCGACAGCAAAAAATGAATTTTTGAATAATTTACTATAGAAAAGGCAATCCCTGGCGTAATTAAAATTTGCGACAGTAAAAAATGAATTTTTGAATAATTTACTATAGAAAAGGCAATCCCTGCCGTATTTAAAATTTGCGACAGTATAAAATTATTTTTTGCAAAATTTACTATAGAAAAGGCAATCCCTGGCGTAATTAAAATTTGAGACAGTATAAAATTAATTTTTGAATAATTTACTATAGAAAAGGCAATCCCTAGCGTATTTAAAATTTGCGACAGTAAAAATTTATTTTTTGAATAATTTACTATAGAAAAGGCAATCCCTGGCGTAATTAAAATTTGCGACAGTAAAAAATTATTTTTGGCAAAATTTACTATAGAAAAGGCAATCCCTGGCGTAATTAAAATTTGAGACAGTAAAAAATGAATTTTTGAATAATTTACTATAGAAAAGGCAATCCCTGGCGTAATAAAAATTTGCGACACTAAAAAATTATTTTTTGAATAATTTTACTATAGAAAAGGCAATCCCTGGCGTAATTAAAATTTGCGACAGTAAAAAATTATTTTTGGAAAAATTTACTATAGAAAAGGCAATCCCTGGCGTAATTAAAATTTGCGACAGTAAAAAATTAGTTTTTGAATAATTTACTATAGAAAAGGCAATACCTGGCGTATTTAAAATTTGCGACAGTAAAAAATGAATTTTTGAATAATTTACTATAGAAAAGGCAATCCCTGGCGTAATTAAAATTTGTGACAGTAAAAAATGAATTTTTGTATAATTTACTATAGAAAAGGCAATCCCTGGCGTAATTAAAATTTGAGACAGTAAACAATTATTTTTTGAAAAATTTACTATAGAAATGGCAATCCCTGGTGTAATTAAAATTTGAGACAGCAAAAAATAATTTTTGAATAATTTACTATAGAAAAGGCAATCCCTGGCGTATTTAAAATTTGCGACAGTTAAAAATGAATTTTTGAATAATTTACTATAGAAAAGGCAATCCCTGGCGTAATTAAAATTTGAGACAGTAAAAAATTAATTTTTGAATAATTTACTATAGAAAAGGCAATCCCTGGCGTAATTATAATTTGAGACAGTAAAAAATGAATTTTTGAATAATTTACAATAGAAAAGGCAATCCCTGGCGTAATTAAAATTTGCGACAGTAAAAAATGAATTTTTGAATAATTTACTATAGAAAAGGCAATCCCTGGCGTAATTAAAATTTGAGACAGTAAACAATTATTTTTTGCAAAATTTACTATAGAAAAGGCAATCCCTGCGTAATTAAAATTTGAGACAGTAAAAAATGAATTTTTGAATAATTTACTATAGAAAAGGCAATCCCTGGCGTAATTAAAATTTGAGACAGTAAAAAATGAATTTTTGAATAATTTACTATAGAAAAGGCAATCCTTGGCGTAATTAAAATTTGCGACAGTAAAAAATTAATTTTTGAATAATTTACTATAGAAAAGGCAATCCCTGGCGTAATTATAATTTGAGACAGTAAAAAATTAATTTTTGAATAATTTACTATAGAAAAGGCAATCCCTGGCGTATTTAAAATTTGCGACAGTATAAAATTAATTTTTGCAAAATTTACTATAGAAAAGGCAATCCCTCGCGTAATTAAAATTTGCAACAGTAAAAAATGAATTTTTGAATAATTTACTATAGAAAAGGCAATCCCTGGCGTATTTAAAATTTGCGACAGTAAAAAATGAATTTTTGAATAATTTACTATAGAAAAGGCAATTCCTGGCGTAATTAAAATTTGCAACAGTAAAAAATTATTTTTTGAATAATTTACTATAGAAAAGGCAATCCCTGGCGTAATTAAAATTTGCGACAGTAAAAAATGAATTTTTGAATAATTTACTATAGAAAAGGCAATCCCTGGCGTATTTAAAATTTGCGACAGTATAAAATTATTTTTTGCAAAATTTACTATAGAAAAGGCAATGCCTGGCGTAATTAAAATTTGAGACAGTAAAAAATTAATTTTTGAATAATTTACTATAGAAAAGGCAATCCCTGGCGTAATTAAAATTTGCGACAGTAAAAAAATGAATTTTTGAATAATTTACTATAGAAAAGGCAATCCCTGGCGTAATTAAAATTTGAGACAGTGAAATATTAATTTTTGAATAATTTACTATAAAAAAGGCAATCCCTGGCGTAATTAAAATTTGCGACAGTAAAAAATGAATTTTTGAATAATTTACTATAGAAAAGGCAATCCCTGGCGTAATTAAAATTTGAGACTGTAAAAAATGAATTTTTGAATAATTTACTATACAAAAGGCAATCCCTGGCGTATTTAAAATTTGCAACAGTAAAAAATTATTTTTTGAATATTTACTATAGAAAAGGCAATCCCTGGCGTAATTATAATTTGCGACAGTAAAAAATTAATTTTTGAATAATTTACTATAGAAAAGGCAATCCCTGGCGTATTTAAAATTTGCGACAGTAAAAAATGAATTTTTGAATAATTTACTATAGAAAAGGCAATCCCTGGCGTAATTAAAATTTGAGACAGTAAAATATTAATTTTTGAATAATTTACTATAAAAAAGGCAATCCCTGGCGTAATTAAAATTTGCGACAGTAAAAAATGAATTTTTGAATAATTTACTATAGAAAAGGCAATCCCTGGCGTAATTAAAATTTGAGACTGTAAAAAATGAATTTTTTGAATAATTTACTATACAAAAGGCAATCCCTGGCGTATTTAAAATTTGCAACAGTAAAAATTATTTTTTGAATAATTTACTATAGAAAAGGCAATCCCTGGCGTAATTAAAATTTGCGACAGTAAAAAATTAATTTTTGAATAATTTACTATAGAAAAGGCAATCCCTGGCGTAGTTAAAATTTGTGACAGAAAAAATTATTTTTTGAATAATTAACTATAGAAAAGGCAATCCCTGGCGTAATTAAAATTTGCGACAGTAAAAAATGATTTTTTGAATAATTTACTATACAAAAGGCAATCCCTGGCGTATTTAAAATTTGCGACAGTATAAAATTAATTTTTGAATAATTTACTATAGAAAAGGCAATCCCTGGCGTAGTTAAAATTTGTGACAGAAAAAATTAATTTTTGAATAATTTACTATAGAAAAGGCAATCCCTGGCGTAATTAAAATTTGCGACAGTAAAAAATGAATTTTTGAATAATTTACTATAGAAAAGGCAATCCCTGGCGTAATTAAAATTTGAGACAGTAAAATATTAATTTTTGAATAATTTACTATAAAAAAAGGCAATCCCTGGCGTAATTAAAATTTGCGACAGTAAAAAATGAATTTTTGAATAATTTACTATAGAAAAGGCAATCCCTGGCGTAATTAAAATTTGAGACTGTAAAAAATGAATTTTTGAATAATTTACTATACAAAAGGCAATCCCTGGCGTATTTAAAATTTGCGACAGTATAAAATTATTTATTGCAAAATTTACTATAGAAAAGGCAATCCCTGGCGTAATTAAAATTTGCGACAGTAAAAAATTAATTTTTGAATAATTTACTATAGAAAAGGCAATCCCTGGCGTAGTTAAAATTTGTGACAGAAAAAATTATTTTTTGAATAATTAACTATAGAAAAGGCAATCCCTGGCGTAATTAAAATTTGCGACAGTAAAAAATGATTTTTTGAATAATTTACTATACAAAAGGCAATCCCTGGCGTATTTAAAATTTGCGACAGTATAAAATTATTTTTTGAATAATTTACTATAGAAAAGGCAATCCCTGGCGTAATTAAAATTTGAGACAGTAAAAAATGAATTTTTGAATAATTTACTATAGAAAAGGCAATCCCTGGCGTAATTAAAATTTGAGACTGTAAAAAATGAATTTTTGAATAATTTACTATACAAAAGGCAATCCCTGGCGTATTTAAAATTTGCAACAGTAAAAAATTATTTTTTGAATAATTTACTATAGAAAAGGCAATCCCTGGCGTAATTAAAATTTGCGACAATTGAAAATGAATTTTTGAATAATTTACTATAGAAAAGGCAATCCCTGGCGTAATTAAAATTTGCGACAGTAAAAAATTATTTTGGTTAAATTTACTATAGAAAAGGCAATCCCTGGCGTAATTAAAATTTGCGACAGTAAAAAATTAGTTTTTAATAATTTACTATAGAAAAGGCAATCCCTGGCGTATTTAAAATTTGCGACAGTAAAAAATGAATTTTTGAATAATTTACTATAGAAAAGGCAATCCCTGGCGTAATTAAAATTTGTGACAGTAAAAAATGAATTTTTGAATAATATACTATAGAAAAGGCAATCCCTGGCGTAGTTAAAATTTGCGACAGTAAAAAATTATTTTTGGCAAAATTTACTATAGAAAAGGCAATCCCTGGCGTAATTAAAATTTGCGACAGTAAAAAATTAGTTTTTAATAATTTACTATAGAAAAGGCAATCCCTGGCGTATTTAAAATTTGCGACAGTAAAAAATGAATTTTTGAATAATTTACTATAGAAAAGGCAATCCCTGGCGTAATTAAAATTTGTGACAGTAAAAAATGAATTTTTGAATAATTTACTATAGAAAAGGCAATCCCTGGCGTAATTAAAATTTGCGACAGTAAAAAATTAGTTTTTAATAATTTACTATAGAAAAGGCAATCCCTGGCGTATTTAAAATTTGCGACACTAAACAATTATTTTTTGAATAATTAACTATAGAAAAGGCAATCCCTGGCGTAATTAAAATTTGCGACAATTAAAAATGAATTTTTGAATAATTTACTATAGAAAAGGCAATCCCTGGCGTAATTAAAATTTGCGACAGTAAAAAATTATTTTTGGCAAAATTTACTATAGAAAAGGCAATCCCTGGCGTAATTAAAATTTGCGACAGTAAAAAATTAGTTTTTAATAATTTACTATAGAAAAGCAATCCCTGGCGTATTTAAAATTTGCGACAGTAAAAAATGAATTTTTGAATAATTTACTATAGAAAAGGCAATCCCTGGCGTAATTAAAATTTGTGACAGTAAAAAATGAATTTTTGAATAATTTACTATAGAAAAGGCAATCCCTGGCGTAATTAAAATTGAGACAGTAAACAATTATTTTTTGCAAAATTTACTATAGAAAAGGCAATCCCTGGCGTAGTTAAAATTTGAGACAGTAAACAATTAATTTTTGAATAATTTACTATAGAAAAGGCAATCCCTGGCGTATTTAAAATTTGCGACAGTTAAAAATGAATTTTTGAATAATTTACTATAGAAAAGGCAATCCCTGGCGTAATTAAAATTTGCGACAGTAGAAAATTAGTTTTTGAATAATTTACTATAGAAAAGGCAATCCCTGGCGTATTTAAAATTTGCGACAGTATAAAATTAATTTTTGAATAATTTACTATAGAAAAGGCAATCCCTGGCGTAATTAAAATTTGCGACAGTAAAAAATTATTTTTGGCAAAATTTACTATAGAAAAGGCAATCCCTGGCGAATTAAAATTTGAGACAGTAAAAAATGGATTTTTGAATAATTTACTATAGAAAAGGCAATCCCTGGCGTAATTAAAATTTGCGACAGTATAAAATTATTTTTGGCAAAATTTACTATAGAAAAGGCAATCCCTGGCGTATTTAAAATTTGCAACAGTAAAAAATTATTTTTTGAATAATTTACTATAGAAAAGGCAATACCTGGCGTAATTAAAATTTGAGACAGTAAAAAATTAATTTTTGAATAATTTACTACAGAAAAGGCAATCCCTGTCGTAATTAAAATTTGAGACAGTAAAAAATGAATTTTTGAATAATTTACTATAGAAAAGGCAATACCTGGCGTAATTAAAATTTGAGACTCTAAACAATTATTTTTTGATTAATTTACTATAGAAAAGGCAATCCCTTTCGTAATTAAAATTTGCAACAGTAAAAAATTAATTTTTGAATAATTTGCTATAGAAAAGGCAATCCCTGTCTTAATTAAAATTTGCGACAATAAAAAATTATTTTTTGCAAAATTTACTATAGAAAAGGCAATCCCTGGCGTAATTCAAATTTGCGACAGTAAAAAATGAATTTTTGAATAATTTACTATAGAAAAGGCAATCCCTGGCGTAATTAAAATTTGCGACCCTAAAAAATTATTTTTTGAATAATTTACTATAGAAAAGGCAATCCCTGGCGTAATTAGAATTTGCGACAGTAAAAAATTATTTTTTGCAAAATTTACTATAGAACAGGCAATCCCTGGCGTAATTAAAATTGGCGACAGTGCAAAATGAATTTTTGAATAATTTACTATAGAAAAGGCAATCCCTGGCGTAATTAAAATTTGCGACACTAAAAAATTATTTTTTGAATAATTTACTATAGAAAAGGCAATCCCTGGCGTATTTAAAATTTGCAACAGTAAAAAATTATTTTTTGAATAATTTACTATAGAAAAGGCAATCCCTGGCGTAATTAAATTTGCGACAGTAAAAAATGAATTTTTGAATAATTTACTATAGAAAAGGCAATCCCTGGCGTAATTAAAATTTGTGACAGAAAAAATTATTTTTTGAATAATTTACTATAGAAAAGGCAATCCCTGGCGTAATTAAAATTTGCGACAGTAAAAAATCAATTTTTGAATAATTTACTATAGAAAAGGTAATCCCTGGCGTAATTAAAATTTGAGACAGTAAAAAATGAATTTTTGAATAATTTACTATAGAAAAGGCAATCCCTGGCGTAATTAAAATTTGAGACAGTAAAAAATTAATTTTTGAATAATTTACTATAGAAAAGGCAATCCCTGCCGTATTTAAAATTTGCGACAGTATAAAATTAATTTTTGCAAAATTTACTATAGAAAATGCAATCCCTGGCGTAATTAAAATTTGCGACAGTAAAAAATGAATTTTGAATAATTTACTATAGAAAAGGCAATCCCTGGCGTAATTAAAATTTGCGACAGTAAAAAATGAATTTTTGAATAATTTACTATAGAAAAGGCAATCCTGGCCTAATTAAAATTTGCGACAGTAAAAAATGAATTTTTGAATAATTTACTATAGAAAAGGCAATCCCTTGTAAATTAAAATTTGAGACAGTAAACAATTATTTTTTGCAAAATTTACAATAGAAAAGGCAATCCCTGGTGTAATTAAAATTTGAGACAGTAAAACATGAATTTTTGAATAATTTACTATAGAAAAGGCAATCCCTGGCGTAACTAAAATTAGAGACAGTAAAAAATGAATTTTTGAATAATTTACTATAGAAAAGGCAATCCCTGGCGTAATTAAAATTTGCGACAGTAAAAAATTAATTTTTGAATAATTTACTATAGAAAAGGCAATCCCTGGCGTAATTATAATTTGAGACAGTAAAAAATTAATTTTTGAATAATTTACTATAGAAAAGGCAATCCCTGCCGTATTTAAAATTTGCGACAGTATAAAATTAATTTTTGCAAAATTTACTATAGAAAAGGCAATCCCTGGCGTAATTAAAATTTGCGACAGTAAAAAATGAATTTTTGAATAATTTACTATAGAAAAGGCAATCCCTGGCGTAATTAAAATTTGCGACAGTAAAAAATGAATTTTTGAATAATTTACTATAGAAAAGGCAATCCCTGGCGTAATTAAAATTTGTGACAGTAAAAAATGAATTTTTGAATTATTTACTATAGAAAAGGCAATCCCTGGCGTAATTAAAATTTGAGACAGTAAAAAATTATTTTTTGAATAATTTACTATAGAAAAGGCAATCCCTGGCGTAATTAAAATTTGCGACAGTAAAAAATGAATTTTTGAATAATTTACTATAGAAAAGGCAATCCCTGGCGTAATTAAAATTTGCGACAGTAAAAAATGAATTTTTGAATAAATTACTATAGAAAAGGCAATCCCTGGCGTAATTAAAATTTGAGACAGTATAAAATTAATTTTTGAATAATTTACTATAGAAAAGGCAATCCCTGGCGTAATTAAAATTTGCGACACTAAACAATTATTTTTTGCAAAATTTACTATACAAAAGGCAATCCCTGGCGTAATTAAAATTTGCGACAGTAAAAAATGAATTTTTGAATAATTTACTATAGAAAAGGCAATCCAAGGCGTAATTAAAATTTGAGACACTAAAAAATTATTTTTGAATAATTTACTATAGAAAAGGCAATCCCTGGCGTAATTAAAATTTGCGACAGTAAACAATTATTTTTTGAATAATTTACTATAGAAAAGGCAATCCCTGGCGTAATTAAAATTTGAGACAGTAAAAAATGAATATTTGAATAATTTACTATAGAAAAGGCAATCCCTGGCGTAATTATAATTTGCGACACTAAACAATTATTTTTTGCAAAATTTACTATAGAAAAGGAAATCCCTGGCGTAATTAAAATTTGCGACAGTAAAAAATTATTTTTTGAATAATTTACTATAGAAAAGGCAATCCCTGGCGTAATTAAAATTTGTGACAGAAAAAATTATTTTTTGAATAATTTACTATAGAAAAGGCAATCCCTGGCGTAATTAAAATTTGCGACAGTATAAAATTATTTTTTGAATAATTTACTATAGAAAAGGCAATCCCTGGCGTAATTATAATTTGCGACAGTATAAAATTATTTTTTGCAAAATTTACTATAGAAAAGGCAATCCCTGGCGTATTTAAAATTTGCAACAGTAAAAAATTATTTTTTGAATAATTTACTATAGAAAAGGCAATCCCTGGCGTAATTAAAATTTGAGACAGTAAAAAATGAATTTTTGAATAATTTACTATAGAAAAGGCAATCCCTGGCGTAATTAAAATTTGCGACAGTATAAAATTATTTTTTGAACAATTTACTATAGAAAAGGCAATCCCTGGCGTAATTATAATTTGCGACAGTATAAAATTATTTTTTGCAAAATTTACTATAGAAAAGGCAATCCCTGGCGTATTTAAAATTTGCAACAGTAAAAAATTATTTTTTGAATAATTTACTATAGAAAAGGCAATCCCTGGCGTAATTAAAATTTGAGACAGTAAAAAATGAATTTTTGAATAACTTACTATAGAAAAGGCAATCCCTGGCGTAATTAAAATTTGAGACATTAAAAAATGAATTTTTGAATAATTTACTATAGAAAAGGCAATCCCTGGCGTACTTAAAATTTGAGACACTAAGCAATTATTTTTTGCAAAATTTACTATAGAAAAGGCAATCCCTGGCGTATTTAAAATTTGCAACAGTAAAAAATTATTTTTTGAATAATTTACTATAGAAAAGGCAATCCCTGGCGTAATTAAAATTTGAGACAGTAAAAAATGAATTTTTGAATAATTTACTATAGAAAAGGCAATCCCTGGCGTAATTAAAATTTGAGACAGTAAAAAATGAATTTTTGAATAATTTACTATAGAAAAGGCAATCCCTGGCGTAATTAAAATTTGAGACACTAAACAATTATTTTTTGAATAATTTACTATAGAAAAGGCAATCCCTGGCGTAATTAAAATTTGAGACAGTAAAAAATGAATATTTGAATAATTTACTATAGAAAAGGCAATCCCTGGCGTATTTAAAATTTGCAAACAGTAAAAAATTATTTTTTTGAATAATTTACTATAGAAAAGGCAATCCCTGGCGTAATTAAAATTTGCGACAGTAAAAAATTATTTTTTGAATAATTTACTATAGAAAAGGCAATCCCTGGCGTAATTAAAATTTGAGAAAGTAAAAAATGAATTTTTGAATAATTTACTATAGAAAAGGCAATCCCTGGCGTAATTAAAATTTGCGACACTAAAAAATTATTTTTTGAATAATTTACTATAGAAAAGGCAATCCCTGGCGTAATTAAAATTTGAGAAAGTAAAAAATGAATTTTTGAATAATTTACTATAGAAAAGGCAATCCCTGGCGTAATTAAAATTTGCGACACTAAAAAATTATTTTTTGAATAATTTACTATAGAAAAGGCAATCCCTGGCGTAATTAAAATTTGAGACAGTAAAAAATGAATTTTTGAATAATTTACTATAGAAAAGGCAATCCCTGGCGTAATTAAAATTTGAGACAGTAAAAAATGAATTTTTGAATAATATACTATAGAAAAGGCAATCACTGGCGTAATTAAAATTTGAGACACTAAACAATTATTTTTTGAATAATTTACTATAGAAATGGCAATCCCTGGCGTAATTAAAATTTGAGACAGTAAAAAATGAATATTTGAATAATTTACTATAGAAAAGGCAATCCCTGGCGTATTTAAAATTTGCAACAGTAAAAAATTATTTTTTGAATAATTTACTATAGAAAAGGCAATCCCTGGCGTAATTAAAATTTGCGACAGTAAAAAATTATTTTTTGAATAATTTACTATAGAAAAGGCAATCCCTGGCGTAATTAAAATTTGAGAAAGTAAAAAATGAATTTTTGAATAATTTACTATAGAAAAGGCAATCCCTGGCGTAATTAAAATTTGCGACACTAAAAAATTATTTTTTGAATAATTTACTATAGAAAAGGCAATCCCTGGCGTAATTAAAATTTGCGACAGTAAAAAATTATTTTTTTCAAAATTTACTATAGAAAAGGCAATCCCTGGCGTAATTAAAATTTGCGACAGTAAAAAATGAATTTTTGAATAATTTACTATAGAAAAGGCAATCCCTGGCGTAATTAAAATTTTCGACACTAAAAAATTATTTTCTGAATAATTTACTACAGAAAAGGCAATCCCTGGCGTATTTAAAATTTGCAACAGTAAAAAATTATTTTTTGCAAAATTTACTATAGAAAAGGCAATCCCTGGCGTAATTAAAATTTGCGACAGTAAAAAATGAATTTTTGAATAATTTACTATAGAAAAGGCAATCCCTGGCGTAATTAAAATTTGTGACAGAAAAAATTATTTTTTGAATAATTTACTACAGAAAAGGCAATCCCTGGCGTAATTAAAATTTGCGACAGTAAAAAATGATTTTTTGAATAATTTACTATACAAAAGGCAATCCCTGGCGTAATTAAAATTTGCGACAGTAAAAAATTATTTTTTGAATAATTTACTATACAAAAGGCAATCCCTGGCGTAATTAAAATTTGAGACAGTAAAAAATGAATTTTTGAATAATTTACTATACAAAAGGCAATTCCTGGCGTATTTAAAATTTGCAACAGTAAAAAAATTATTTTTTGAATAATTTACTATAGAAAAGGCAATCCCTGCCGTAATTAAAATTTGCGAAACTAAACAATTATTTTTTGCAAAATTTACTGTAGAAAAGGCAATCCCTGGCGTAATTAAAATTTGCGACAGTAAAAAATTATTTTTTGAATAATTTACTATAGAAAAGGCAATCCCTGGCGTAATTAAAATTTGTGACAGAAAAAATTATTTTTTGAATAATTTACTATAGAAAAGGCAATCCCTGGAGTAATTAAAATTTGCGACAGTATAAAATTATTTTTTGAATAATTTACTATAGAAAAGGCAATCCCTGGCGTAATTATAATTTGCGACAGTATAAAATTATTTTTTGCAAAATTTACTATAGAAAAGGCAATCCCTGGCGTAATTAAAATTTGAGACAGTAAAAAATTATTTTTTGAATAATTACTATAGAAAAGGCAATCCCTGGCGTAATTAAAATTTGCGACAGCAAAAAATTATTTTTTGAATAATTTACTATAGAAAAAGCAATCCCTGGCGTAATTAAAATTTGCGGCAGTAAAAAATTATTTTTTGAATAATTTACTATAGAAAAGGCAATCCCTGGCGTAATTAAAATTTGAGACAGTAAAAAATTAATTTTTGCAATATTTACTATAGAAAAGGCAATCCCTGGCGTAGTTTAAAATTTGCGACACTAAAAAATTATTTTTTGCAAAATTTACTATAGAAAAGGCAATCCCTGGCGTATTTAAAATTTGCGACAGTATAAAATTATTTTTTGAATAATTTACTATAGAAAAGGCAATCCCTGGCGTAATTAAAATTTGCGACACTAAACAATTATTTTTGCAAAATTTACTATAGAAAAGGCAATTCCAGGCGTAATTAAAATTTGTGACAGAAAAAATTATTTTTTGAATAATTTACTATAGAAAAGGCAATCCCTGGCGTATTTAAAATTTGAGACAGTAAAAAATTAATTTTTGCAAAATTGTCTATAGAAAAGGCAATCCCTGGCGTAATTAAAATTTGCGACAGTAAAAAATTATTTTTTGCAAAATTTACTATAGAAAAGGCAATCCCTGGCGTAATTAAAATTTGTGACAGTAAAAAATTATTTTTTGCAAAATTTACTATAGAAAAGGCAATCCCTGGCGTAATTAAAATTTGCGACAGTAAAAAACTAATTTTTGAATAATTTACTATAGAAAAGGCAATCCCTGGCGTAATTAAAATTTGTGACAAAAAAAATTATTATTTGCAAAATTTACTATAGAAAAGGCAATCCCTGGCGTAATTAAAATTTGAGACAGTAAAAAATTATTTTTTGAATAATTTACTATAGAAAAG
>CAWVNZ010002130.1:0-125357 GCA_963930735.1 Dioctria linearis
TTTCTATAGTAAATTATTCAAAAATAATTTTATACTGTCGCAAATTTTAATTACGCCAGGATTGCCTTTTCTATAGTAAATTATTCACAAAAATAATTTTCAACTGTCGGAAATTTTAATTCCGCCAGGATTGCCTTTTCTATAGTAAATTATTCAAAAAATAATTTTATACTGTCGCAAATTTTAATTACGCCAGGGATTGCCTTTTCTATAGTAAATTATTCAAAAAATAATTTTTCACTGTCGCAAATTTTAATTACGCCAGGGATTGCCTTTTCTATAGTAAATTATTCAAAAAATAATTTTCTACTGTCGCAAATTTTAATTACGCCAGGGGATTGCCTTTTCTATAGTAAATTATTCAAAAATAATTTTCTACTGTCGCAAATTTTAATTACGCAGGATTGCCTTTTCTATAGTAAATTATTCAAAAAATTAATTTTTTACTGTCGCAAATTTTAAATACGCCAGGATTGCCTTTTCTATAGTAAATTATTCAAAAAATAATTTTCAACTGTCGCAATTTTAAATATCCCAGGGATTGCATTTACTATAGTAAATTTCTCACAAATTAATTTTTACTGTCGCAAATTTTAAGTGCGCCCAGGGATTGCGTTTTCTATAGTAAATTATTCAAAAAATAATTTTTTACTGTCCCAAATTTTAATTGCGCCAGGGATTGCCTTTTCTACAGTAAATTTTTCAAAATATTAATTTTTTACTGTCGCAAATTTAAATACGCCAGGGATTGCCTTTTCTATAGTAAATTAT
Organism: Dioctria linearis; assembly: GCA_963930735.1. Taxonomy (NCBI): domain Eukaryota; kingdom Metazoa; phylum Arthropoda; class Insecta; order Diptera; family Asilidae; genus Dioctria; species Dioctria linearis. Next base: position 772 of record CAWVNZ010002130.1, read on the forward strand.
TCAAAAAATAATTTTTTACTGTCGCAAATTTTAAATACGCCAGGGATTGCCTTTTCTATAGTAAATTATTCAAAAATAATTTTCTACTGTCGCAAATTTTAATTACGCCAGGGATTGCCTTTTCTATAGTAATTATTCAAAAAATAATTTATATACTGTCGCAAATTTTATTACGCCAGGGATTGCCTTTTCTATAGTAAATTATTCAAAAAATAATTTTTTACTGTCGCAAATTTTAAGTGTGCCAGGGATTGCCTTTTCTATAGTTAATTATTCAAAAAATAATTTTTTACTGTCGCAAATTTTAAATATCCCAAGGATTGCCCTTTTCTATAGTAAATTTCTCACAAATTAATTTTTTACTGTCGCAAATTTTAAGTGCGCCAGGGATTGCCTTTTCTATAGTAAATTATTCAAAAAATAATTTTTTACTATCGCAAGTTTTAATTGCGCCAGGGATTGCCTTTTCTACAGTAAATTTTTCAAAATATTAATTTTTTACTGTCGCAAGTTTTAATTACGCCAGGGATTGCCTTTTCTATAGTAAATTATTAAAAAAATAATTTTTTACTCTCGCAAATTTCAAATCCGCCAGGAGTTGCCTTTTCTACAGTAATTTTGCAAAAAATAATATTTTACTGTCGCAAATTTTAATTACGCCAGGGATTGCCTTTCTATAGTAAATTATTCAAAAAATAATTTTATACTGTCGCAAATTTTCATTACGCAGGGATTACCTTTTCTATAGTAAATGATTCAAAAAATAATTTTCAACTGTCGCAAATTTTAATTACGCCAGGGATTGCCTTTTCTATAGTAAAATTATTCAAAAAATAATTTTCTACTGTCGCAAATTTTAATTACGACAGGGATTGCCTTTTCTACAGTAAATTTTTCAAAATATTAATTTTTTACTGTCGCAAATTTTAAATACGCCAGGGATTGCCTTTTCTATAGTAAATTATTCAAAAAATAATTTTTTACTGTCCCAAATTTTAAATACGCCAGGGATTGCCTTTTCTATAGTAAATTATTCAAAAAATAATTTTCTACTGTCGCAAATTTTAATTACGCCAGGGATTGCCTTTTCTATAGTAAATTATTCAAAAAATAATTTTATACTGTCGCAAATTTTAATTACGCAGGGATTGCCTTTTCTATAGTAAATTATTCAAAAAATAATTTTTTACTGTCGCAAATTTTAAGTGTGCCAGGGATTGCCTTTTCTATAGTAAATTATTCAAAAAATAATTTTTTACTGTCGCAAATTTTAAATATCCCAAGGATTGCCTTTTCTATAGTAAATTTCTCACAAATTAATTTTTTACTGTCGCAAATTTAAGTGCGCCAGGATTGCCTTTTCTATAGTAAATTATTCAAAAAATAATTTTCTACTGTCGCAAATTTTAATTACGACAGGGATTGCCTTTTCTATAGTAAATTATTCAAAAAATAATTTTCTACTGTCGCAAATTTTAATTACGCCACGGATTGCCTTTTCTATAGTAAATGATTCAAAAATAATTTTCAACTGTCGCAAATTTTAATTACGCAGGGATTGCCTTTTCTATAGTAAATTATTCAAAAAATAATTTTCTACTGTCGCAAATTTAATTACGACAGGGATTGCCTTTTCTATAGTAAATTATTCAAAAAATAATTTTCTACTGTCGCAAATTTTAATTACGCCACGGATTGCCTTTTCTATAGTAAATTATTCAAAAAATAATTTTTTACTGTCGCAAATTTTAATTACGCCACGGATTGCCTTTTCTATAGTAAATTATTCAAAAAATAATTTTTTTACTGTCGCAAATTTTAAATACGCCAGGGATTGCCTTTTCTATGGTAAATTATTCTAAAAATAATTTTTTACTGTCGCAAATTTTCATTACGCCAGGGATTACCTTTTCTATAGTAAATGATTCAAAAATAATTTTCAACTGTCGCAAATTTAATTACGCCAGGGATTGCCTTTTCTATAGTAAATTATTCAAAAAATAATTTTCTACTGTCGCAAATTTTAATTACGACAGGGATTGCCTTTTCTATAGTAAATTATTCAAAAAATAATTTTCTACTGTCGCAAATTTTAATTACGCCACGGATTGCCTTTTCTATAGTAAATTATTCAAAAAATAATTTTTTACTGTCGCAAATTTTAAATACGCCAGGGATTGCCTTTTCTATGGTAAATTATTCTAAAAATAATTTTTTACTGTCGCAAATTTTAAATATCCCAGGGATTGCCTTTTCTATAGTAAATTTCTCTCAAATTTTAAGTGCGCCAGGGATTGCCTTTTCTATAGTAAATTATTCAAAAAATAATTTTTTACTGTCGCAAATTTTAAATACGCCAGGGATTGCCTTTTCTATAGTAAATTTTGCAAAAAAATAATTTTTTACTGTCGCAAATTTTAAATATCCTAGGGATTGCCTTTTTCTATAGTAAATTTCTCACAAATTAATTTTTTACTGTCGCAAATTTTAAGTGCGCCAGGGATTGCCTTTTCTATAGTAAATTACTCAAAAAATAATTTTTTACTATCGCAAGTTTTAATTGCGCCAGGGATTGCCTTTTCTACAGTAAATTTTTCAAAATATTAATTTTTTACTTTCGCAAGTTTTAATTACGCCAGGGATTGCCTTTTCTATAGTAAATTATTCAAAAAATAATTTTTTACTGTCGCAAATTTCAAATCCGCCAGGGATTGCCTTTTCTACAGTAAATTTTGCAAAAAATAATTTTTTACTGTCGCAAATTTTAATTACGCCAGGGATTGCCTTTTCTATAGTAAATTATTCAAAAAATAATTTTCAACTGTCGGAAATTTAAATTACGCCAGGGATTGCCTTTTCTATAGTAAATTATTCAAAAAATAATTTTATAATGTCGCAAATTTTAATTACGCCAGGGATTGCCTTTTCTATAGTAAATTATTCAAAAAATAATTTTCAACTGTCGCAAGTTTTAATTACGCCAGGGATTGCCTTTTCTATAGTAAATTATTCAAAAAATAATTTTCTACTGTCGCAAATTTTAATTACGCCAGGGATTGCCTTTTCTATAGTAAATTATTCAAAAAATAATTTTCTACTGTCGCAAATTTTAATTACGCCAGGGATTGCCTTTTCTATAGTAAATTATTCAAAAAATAATTTTTTACTGTCGCAAATTTTAAATACGCCAGGGATTGCCTTTTCTATAGTAATTTATTCAAAAAATAATTTTCAACTGTCGCAAATTTTAAATATCCCAGGGATTGCCTTTACTATAGTAAATTTCTCACAAATTAATTTTTTACTGTCGCAAATTTTAAGTGCGCCAGGGATTGCGTTTTCTATAGTAAATTATTCAAAAAATAATTTTTTGCTGTCCCAAATTTTAATTGCGCCAGGGATTGCCTTTTCTACAGTAAATTTTTCAAAATATTAATTTTTTACTGTCCGCAAATTTTAAATACGCCAGGGATTGCCTTTTCTATAGTAAATTATTCAAAAAATAATTTTTTACTGTCGCAAATTTTAAATACGCCAGGGATTGCCTTTTCTATAGTAAATTATTCAAAAAATAATTTTCTACTGTCGCAAATTTTAATTACGCCAGGGATTGCCTTTTGTATAGTAAATTATTCAAAAAATAATTTTATACTGTCGCAAATTTTAATTACGCAGGGATTGCCTTTTCTATAGTAAATTATTCAAAAAATAATTTTTTACTGTCGCAAATTTTAAGTGTGCCAGGGATTGCCTTTTCTATAGTAAATTATTCAAAAAATAATTTTTTACTGTCGCAAATTTTAAATATCCCAAGGATTGCCTTTTCTATAGTAAATTTCTCACAAATTAATTTTTTACTGTCGCAAATTTTAAGTGCGCCAGGGATTGCCTTTTCTATAGTAAATTATTCAAAAAATAATTTTTTACTATCGCAAGTTTTAATTGCGCCAGGGATTGCCTTTTCTACAGTAAATTTTTCAAAATATTAATTTTTTACTGTCGCAAGTTTTAATTACGCCAGGGATTGCCTTTTCTATAGTAAATTATTCAAAAAATAATTTTTTACTGTCGCAAATTTCAAATCCGCCAGGGATTGCCTTTTCTACAGTAAATTTTGCAAAAAATAATATTTTACTGTCGCAAATTTTAATTACGCCAGGGAATGCCTTTTCTATAGTAAATTATTCAAAAAATAATTTTCTACTGTCGCAAATTTTAATTACGCCAGGGATTGCCTTTTCTATAGTAAATTATTCAAAAAAATAATTTTTTACTGTCGCAAATTTTAATTGCGCAAGGGATTGCCTTTTCTACAGTAAATTTTTCAAAATATTAATTTTTTACTGTCGCAAATTTTAAATACGCCAGGTATTGCCTTTTCTATAGTAAATTATTCAAAAAATAATTTTTTACTGTCGCAAATTTCAAATCCGCCAGGGATTGCCTTTTCTATAGTAAATTATTCAAAAAATAATTTTCAACTGTCGCAAATTTTAATTACGCCAGGGATTGCCTTTTCTATAGTAAATTATTCAAAAAATAATTTTCAACTGTCGCAAATTTTAATTACGCCAGGGATTGCCTTTTCTATAGTATATTATTCAAAAAATAATTTTCTACTGTCGCAAATTTCAAATCCGCCAGGGATTGCCTTTTCTATAGTAAATTATTCAAAAATAATTTTCTACTGTCGCAAATTTTAATTACGCCAGGGATTGCCCTTTCTATAGTAAATTATTCAAAAAATAAGTTTTTACTGTCGCAAATTTCAAATCCGCCAGGGATTGCCTTTTCTATAGTAAAATATTCAAAAAATAATTTTATACTGTCGCAAATTTTAATTGCGCCAGGGATTGCCTTTTCTATAGTAAATTATTCAAAAAATAATTTTTTACTATCGCAAGTTTTAATTGCGCAGGGATTGCCTTTTCTACAGTAAATTTTTCAAAATATTAATTTTTTACTGTCGCAAATTTTAAATACGCCAGGGATTGCCTTTTCTATAGTAAATTATTAAAAAAAAATAATTTTTTACTGTCGCAAATTTCAAATCCGCCAGGGATTGCCTTTTCTATAGTAATTTATTCAAAAAATAATTTTCTACTGTCGCAAATTTTAATTACGCCAGGGATTGCCTTTTCTATAGTAAATTATTCAAAAAATAAGTTTTTACTGTCGCAAATTTCAAATCCGCCAGGGATTTCCTTTTCTATAGTAAATTATTCAAAAAATAATTTTCTACTGTCGCAAATTTTAATTGCGCCAGGATTGCCTTTTCTATAGTAAATTATTCAAAAAATAATTTTTTACTATCGCAAGTTTTAATTGCGCCAGGGATTGCCTTTTCTACAGTAAATTTTTCAAAATATTAATTTTTTACTGTCGCAAATTTTAAATACGCCAGGGATTGCCTTTTCTATAGTAAATTATTAAAAAAAATAATTTTCTATTGTCGCAAATTTTAATTACGCCAGGGATTGCCTTTTCTATAGTAAATCTTGCAAAAAATAATTTTATACTGTCGCAAATTTTAAATATCCCAGGGATTGCCTTTTCTATAGTAAATTATTCAAAAAATAATTTTCTACTGTCGCAAATTTTAAATACGCCAGGGATTGCCTTTTCTATAGTAAATTATTCAAAAAATAATTTTCTACTGTCGCAAGTTTTAATTACGCCAGGGATTGCCTTTTCTGTAGTAAATTATTCAAAAAATAATTTTTTACTGTCGCAAATTTTAAATACGCCAGGGATTGCCTTTTCTATAGTAAATTTTGCAAAAAAATAATTTTTACTGTCGCAAATTTTAAATATCCCAGGGATTGCCTCTTCTATAGTAAATTTCTCACAAATTAATTTTTTACTGTCGCAAATTTTAAATACGCCAGGGATTGCCCTTTCTATAGTAAATTATTCACAAAATAATTTTTTACTGTCGCAAATTTTAAGTGCGCCAGGGATTGCCTTTTCTATAGTAAATTATTCAAAAAATAATTTTTTACTGTCGCAAATTTTAAATACGCCAGGGATTGCCTTTTCTATAGTAAATTTTGCAAAAAAATAATTTTCTACTGTCGCAAATTTAATTACGCCAGGGATTGCCTTTTCTATTGTAAATTATTCAAAAAATAATTTTCTACTGTCGCAAATTTTAATTGCGCCAGGGATTGCCTTTTTTACAGTAAATTTTTCAAAATATTAATTTTTTACTGACGCAAATTTTAAATACGCCAGGGATTGCCTTTTCTATAGTAAATTATTCAAAAAATAATTTTCTACTGTCGCAAATTCTAAATACGCCAGGGATTTCCTTTTCTATAGTAAATTTTGCAAAAAATAATTTTCTACTGTCGAAACTTTTAATTACGCCAGGGATTGCCTTTTCTATAGTAAATTTTTCAAAAAATAATTTTCAACTGTCGCAAACTTTAAATATCCCAGGGATTGCCTTTTCTATAGTAAATTTCTCACAAATTAATTTTTTACTGTCGCAAATTTTAAGTGTGCCAGGGATTGCGTTTGCTATAGTAAATTATTCAAAAAATAATTTTTTACTGTCCCAAATTTTAATTGCGCCAGGGATTGCCTTTTCTACAGTAAATTTTTCAAAATATTAATTTTTTACTGTCGCATATTTTAAATACGCCAGGGATTGCCTTTTCTATAGTAAATTATTCAAAAAATTATTTTTTACTGTCGCAAATTTTAAATATCCCAGGGATTGCCTTTTCTATAGTAAATTTCTCACAAATTAATTTTTACTGTCGCAAATTTTAAGTGCGCCAGGGATTGCCTTTTCTATAGTAAATTATTCAAAAAATAATTTTTTACTGTCGCAAATTTTAATTACGCCGGGGATTGCCTTTTCTACAGTAAATTTTGCAAAAAATAATTTTTTACTGTCGCAAATTTTAATTACGCCAGGGATTGCCTTTTCTATAGTAAATTATTCAAAAAATAATTTTCAACTGTCGGAAATTTTAATTACGCCAGGGATTGCCTTTTCTATAGTAAATTATTCAAAAAATAATTTTATACTGTCGCAAATTTTAATTACGCCAGGGATTGCCTTTTCTATAGTAAATTATTCAAAAAATAATTTTCAACTGTCGCAAATTTTATTTACGCAGGGATTGCCTTTTCTATAGTAAATTATGCAAAAAATAATTTTCTACTGTCGCGAATTTTAATTACGCCAGGGATTGCCTTTTCTATAGAAAATTATTCAAAAAATAATTTTCTACTGTCGCAAATTTTAATTACGCCAGGGATTGCCTTTTCTATAGTAAATTATTCAAAAAATAATTTTTTACTGTCGCAAATTTTAAATACGCCAGGGATTGCCTTTTCTATAGTAAATTATTCAAAAAATAATTTTTTACTGTCGCAAATTTCAAATCCGCCAGGGATTGCCTTTTCTATAGTAAATTATTCAAAAAATAATTTCAACTGTCGCAAATTTTAATTACGCCAGGGATTGCCTTTTCTATAGTAAATTATTCAAAAAATAATTTTTACTGTCGCAAATTTTAATTGCGCAAGGGATTGCCTTTTCTACAGTAAATTTTTCAAATATTAATTTTTTACTGTCGCAAATTTTACATACGCCAGGGATTGCCTTTTCTATAGTAAATTATTCAAAAAATAATTTTTTACTGTCGCAAATTTCAAATCCGCCAGGGATTGCCTTTTCTATAGTAAATTATTCAAAAAATAATTTTCAACTGTCGCAAATTTTAATTACGCCAGGGATTGCCTTTTCTATAGTAAAATTATTCAAAAAATAATTTTTTACTGTCGCAAATTTCAAATCCGCCAGGGATTGCCTTTTCTATAGTAAATTATTCAAAAAATAATTTTCTACTGTCGCAAATTTTAATTACGCCAGGGATTGCCTTTTCTATAGTAAATTATTCAAAAAATAAGTTTTTACTGTCGCAAATTTCAAATTCCGCCAGGGATTGCCTATTCTATAGTAAATTATTCAAAAACTAATTTTCTACTGTCGCAAATTTTAATTGCGCCAGGGATTGCCTTTTCTATAGTAAATTATTCAAAAAATAATTTTTTACTATCGCAAGTTTTAATTGCGCCAGGGATTGCCTTTTCTACAGTAAATTTTTCAAAATATTAATTTTTTACTGTCGCAAATTTTAAATACGCCAGGATTGCCTTTTCTATAGTAAATTATTAGAAAAAATAAATTTTTACTGTCGCAAATTTCAAATCCGCCAGGGATTGCCTTTTCTATAGTAAATTATTCAAAAAATAATTTTCTACTGTCGCAAATTTTAATTACGCCAGGGATTGCCTTTTCTATAGTAAATTATTCAAAAAATAAGTTTTTACTGTCGCAAATTTCAAATCCGCCAGGATTGCCTTTTCTATAGTAAATTATTCAAAAAATAATTTTCTACTGTCGCAAATTTTAATTGCGCCAGGGATTGCCTTTTCTATAGTAAATTATTCAAAAAATAATTTTTTACTATCGCAAGTTTTAATTGCGCCAGGATTGCTTTTTCTACAGTAAATTTTTCAAAATATTAATTTTTTACTGTCGCAAATTTTAAATACGCCAGGATTGCCTTTTCTATAGTAAATTATTAAAAAAAATAATTTTCTATTGTCGCAAATTTTAATTACGCCAGGGATTGCTTTTCTATAGTAAATTTTGCAAAAAATAATTTTATACTGTCGCAAATTTTAAATATCCCAGGGATTGCCTTTTCTATAGTAAATTATTCAAAAAATAATTTTCTACTGTCGCAAATTTTAAATACGCCAGGGATTGCCTTTTCTATAGTAAAATTATTCAAAAAATAATTTTCTACTGTCGCAAATTTTAATTACGCCAGGGATTGCCTTTTCTATAGTTAATTATTCAAAAAATAATTTTTTACCGTCGCAAATTTTAAATACGCCAGGGATTGCCTTTTCTATAGTAAATTTTGCAAAAAAATAATTTTTTACTGTCGCAAATTTTAAATATCCCAGGGATTGCCTTTTCTATAGTAAATTTCTCACAAATTAATTTTTTACTGTCGCAAATTTTAAATACGCCAGGGATTGCCTTTTCTATAGTAAATTATTCAAAAAATAATTTTTTACTGTCGCAAATTTTAAGTGCGCCAGGGATTGCCTTTTCTATAGTAAATTATTCAAAAAATAATTTTTTACTGTCGCAAATTTTAAATACGCCAGGGATTGTCTTTTCTATAGTAAATTTTGCAAAAAAATAATTTTCTACTATCGCAAATTTTAAGTACGCCAGGGATTGCCTTTTCTATTGTAAATTATTCAAAAAATAATTTTCTACTGTCGCAAATTTTAATTGCGCCAGGGATTGCCTTTTCTACAGTAAATTTTTCAAAATATTAATTTTTTACTGACGCAAATTTTAAATACGCCAGGGATTGCCTTTTCTATAGTAAATTATTCAAAAAATAATTTTCTACTGTCGCAAATTTTAAATACGCCAGGGATTGCCTTTTCTATAGTAAATTTTGCAAAAAATAATTTTCTACTGTCGAAAATTTTAATTACGCCAGGGATTGCCTTTTCTATAGTAAATTTTTCAAAAAATAATTTTCAACTGTCGCAAATTTTAAATACGCCAGGGATTTCCTTTTCTATAGTAAATTATTCAAAAAATAATTTTCTACTGTCGCAAATTTTAAATACGCCAGGGATTGCCTTTTCTATAGTAAATTATTCAAAAAATAATTTTCTACTGTCGCAAATTTTAATTACGCCAGGGATTGCCTTTTCTATAGTAAATTATTCAAAAAATAATTTTTTACTGTCGCAAATTTTAAATACGCCAGGGATTGCCTTTTCTATAGTAAATTTTGCAAAAAAATAATTTTTTACTGTCGCAAATTTTAAATATCCCAGGGATTGCCTTTTCTATAGTAAATTTCTCACAAATTAATTTTTTACTGTCGCAAATTTTAAATACGCCAGGGATTGCCTTTTCTATAGTAAATTATTCAAAAAATAATTTTTTACTGTCGCAAATTTTAAGTGCGCCAGGGATTGCCTTTTCTATAGTAAATTATTCAAAAAATAATTTTTTACTGTCGCAAATTTTAAATACGCCAGGGTTTGCCTTTTCTATAGTAAATTTTGCAAAAAAATAATTTTCTACTGTCGCAAATTTTAATTACGCCAGGGATTACCTTTTCTATAGTAAATTATTCAAAAAAATAATTTTCTACTTTCGCAAATTTTAATTACGCCAGGGATTGCCTTTGCTACAGTAAATTATTCAAAAAATTATTTTTTACTATCGCAAGTTTTAATTGCGCCAGGATTGCCTTTTCTACAGTAAATTTTTCAAAATATTAATTTTTTACTGTCGCAAATTTTAAATACGCCAGGGATTGCCTTTTCTATAGTAAATTATTCAAAAAATAATTTTTTACTGTCGCAAATTTTAATTACGCCAGGATTGCCTTTTCTATAGTAAGTTTTGCAAAAAAATAATTTTCTACTGTCGCAAATTTTAATTACGCCAGGGATTGCCTTTTCTATAGTAAATTATTCAAAAAATAATTTTCAACTGTCGCAAATTTTAATTACGCCAGGGATTGCCTTTTCTATAGTAAATTATTCAAAAAATAATTTTTTATTGTCGCAAATTTCAAATCCGCCAGGGATTGCCTTTTCTACAGTAAATTATTCAAAAAATAATTTTCAACTGTCGCAAATTTTAATTACGCCAGGGATTGCCTTTTCTATAGTAAATTATTCAAAAAATAATTTTTTACTGTCGCAGATTTTAATTGCGCCAGGGATTGCCTTTTCTACAGTAAATTATTCAAAAAATAATTTTTTACTGTCGCAAATTTCTAATCCGCCAGGGATTGCCTTTTCTATAGTAAATTATTCAAAAAATAATTTTCAACTGTCGCAAATTTTAATTACGCCAGGGATTGCCTTTTCTATAGTAAATTATTCAAAAATAATTTTTTACTGTCGCAAATTGTAATTGCGCCAGGGATTGCCTTTTCTATAGTAAATTATTCAAAAAATAATTTCTACTGTCGCAAAATTTAATTACGCCAGGGATTGCCTTTTCTATAGTAAAGTATTCAAAAAATATTTTTCTACTGTCGCAAATTTTAACTACGCCAGGGATTACCTTTTCTACAGTAAATTATTCAAAAAATAATTTTTTAATATCGCAAGTTTAATTACGCCAGGGATTGCCTTTTCTATAGTAAATTATTCAAAAAATAATTTTTTACTGTCGCAAATTTCAAATACGCCAGGGATTGCTTTTCTACAGTAAATTTTGCAAAAAATAATTTTTTACTGTCGCAAATTTTAATTGCGCCAGGGATTGCCTTTTCTACAGTAAATTATTCAAAAATAATTTTTTACTGTCGCAAATTTTAATTACGCCAGGGATTGCCTTTTCTATAGTAAATTATTCAAAAAATAATTTTTTTAGTGTCGCAAATTTTAATTACGCCAGGGATTGCCTTTTCTATAGTAAATTATTCAAAAAATAATTTTATACTGTCGCAAATTTTAAGTGCGCCAGGGATTGCCTTTTCTATAGTAAATTATTCAAAAAATAATTTTCTACTGTCGCAAATTTTAATTGCGCCGGGGATTGCCTTTTCTATAGTAAATTATTCAAAAAATTAATTTTTTACTGTCGCAAATTTTAAATACGCCAGGGATTGCCTTTTCTATAGTAAATTATTCAAAAAATAATTTCTACTGTCGCAAATTGTAATTGCGCCAGGGATTGCCTTTTCTATAGTAAATTATTCAAAAAATAATTTTTTACTGTCGCAAATTTTAAGTGCGCCAGGATTGCCTTTTCTATAGTAAATTATTCAAAAAATAATTTTTTACTGTCGCAAATTTTAATTACGCCAGGGATTGCCTTTTCTATAGTAAATTATTCAAAAAATAATTTTTACTGTCGCAAATTTTAAGTGCGCCAGGGATTGCCGTTTCTATAGTAAATTATTCAAAAAATAATTTTTTACTGTCCACAAATTTTAAATACGCCAGGGATTGCCTTTTCTATAGTAAATTATTCAAAAAATAATTTTCTACTGTCGCAAATTGTAATTGCGCCAGGGATTGCCTTTTCTATAGTAAATTATTCAAAAAATAATTTTTTACTGTCGCAAATTTTAAGTGCGCCAGGGATTGCTTTTTCTATAGTAAATTATTCAAAAAATAATTTTTTACTGTCGCAAATTTTAATTACGCCAGGGATTGCCTTTTCTATAGTAAATTATTCAAAAAAATAATTTTTTACTGTCGCAAATTTTAAATACGCCAGGGATTGCCTTTTCTATAGTAAATTTTGCAAAAAAATAATTTTTTACTGTCGCAAATTTTAAATATCCCAGGGATTGCCTTTTCTATAGTAAATTTCTCACAAATTAATTTTTTACTGTCGCAAATTTTAAATACGCCAGGGATTGCTTTTTCTATAGTAAATTATTCAAAAAATAATTTTCCACTGTCGCCAAATTTTAATTACGTCAGGGATTGCCTTTTCTATAGTAAATTATTCAAAAAATAATTTTATACTGTCGCAAATTTTAATTACGTCAGGGATTGCCTTTTATATAGTAAATGATTCAAAAAATAAAATAATTTTCTACTGTCGCAAATTTTAATTACGCCAGGGATTGCCTTTTCTATAGTAAATTATTCAAAAAATAATTTTTTACTGTCGCAAATTTTAAATACGCCAGGGATTGCCTTTTCTATAGTAAATTATGCAAAAAATAATTTTCTACTGTCGCGAATTTTAATTACGCCAGGGATTGCCTTTTCTATAGTAAATTATTCAAAAAATAATTTTCTACTGTCGCAAATTTTAATTACGCCAGGGATTGCCTTTTCTATAGTAAATTATTCAAAAAATAATTTTTTACTGTCGCAAATTTTAAATACGCCAGGGATTGCCTTTTCTATAGTAAATTTTGCAAAAAATAATTTTTTACTGTCGCAAATTTTAAATATCCTAGGGATTGCCTTTTCTATAGTAAATTTCTCACAAATTAATTTTTTACTGTCGCAAATTTGAAATACATCAGGGATTGCCTTTTCTATAGTAAATTATTCAAAAAATAATTTTTTACTGTCGCAAATTTTAATTACGCCAGGGATTGCCTTTTCTATAGTAAATTATTCAAAAAATAAGTTTTTACTGTCGCAAATTTCAAATTCCGCCAGGGATTGCCTTTTCTATAGTAAATTATTCAAAAAATAATTTTCTACTGTCGCAAATTTTAATTGCGCCAGGGATTGCCTTTTCTATAGTAAATTATTCAAAAAATAATTTTTTACTATCGCATGTTTTAATTGCGCCAGGGATTGCCTTTTCTACAGTAAATTTTTCAAAATATTAATTTTTTACTGTCGCAAATTTTAAATACGCCAGGGATTGCCTTTTCTATAGTAAATTATTAGAAAAAATAATTTTTTACTGTCGCAAATTTCAAATCCGCCAGGGATTGCCTTTTCTATAGTAAATTATTCAAAAAATAATTTTCTACTGTCGCAAATTTTAATTACGCCAGGGAGTGCCTTTTCTATAGTAAATTATTCAAAAAATAAGTTTTTACTGTCGCAAATTTCAAATCCGCCAGGGATTGCCTTTTCTATAGTAAATTATTCAAAAAATAATTTTCTACTGTCGCAAATTTTAATTGCGCCAGGGATTGCCTTTTCTATAGTAAATTATTCAAAAAATAATTTTTTACTATCGCAAGTTTTAATTGCGCCAGGGATTGCTTTTTCTACAGTAAATTTTTCAAAATATTAATTTTTTACTGTCGCAAATTTTAAATACGCCAGGGATTGCCTTTTCTATAGTAAATTATAAAAAAAAATAATTTTCTATTGTCGCAAATTTTAATTACGCCAGGGATTGCCTTTTCTATAGTAAATTTTGCAAAAAATAATTTTATACTGTCGCAAATTTTAAATATCCCACGGATTGCCTTTTCTATAGTAAATTATTCAAAAAATAATTTTCTACTGTCGCAAATTTTAAATACGCCAGGGATTGCCTTTTCTATAGTAAATTATTCAAAAAATAATTTTCTACTGTCGCAAATTTTAATTACGCCAGGGATTGCCTTTTCTATAGTTAATTATTCAAAAAATAATTTTTTACCGTCGCAAATTTTAAATACGCCAGGGATTGCCTTTTCTATAGTAAATTTTGCAAAAAAATAATTTTTTACTGTCGCAAATTTTAAATATCCCAGGGATTGCCTTTTCTATAGTAAATTTCTCACAAATTAATTTTTTACTGTCGCAAATTTTAAATACGCCAGGGATTGCCTTTTCTATAGTAAATTATTCAAAAAATAATTTTTTACTGTCGCAAATTTTAAGTGCGCCAGGGATTGCCTTTTCTATAGTAAATTATTCAAAAAATAATTTTTTACTGTCGCAAATTTTAAATACGCCAGGGATTGTCTTTTCTATAGTAAATTTTGCAAAAAAATAATTTTCTACCATCGCAAATTTTAAGTACGCCAGGGATTGCCTTTTCTATTGTAAATTATTCAAAAAATAATTTTCTACTGTCGCAAATTTTAATTGCGCCAGGGATTGCCTTTTCTACAGTAAATTTTTCAAAATATTAATTTTTTACTGACGCAAATTTTAAATACGCCAGGGATTGCCTTTTCTATAGTAAATTATTCAAAAAATAATTTTCTACTGTCGCAAATTTTAAATACGCCAGGGATTGCCTTTTCTATAGTAAATTTTGCAAAAAATAATTTTCTACTGTCGAAAATTTTAATTACGCCAGGGATTGCCTTTTCTATAGTAAATTTTTCAAAAAATAATTTTCAACTGTCGCAAATTTTAAATACGCCAGGGATTTCCTTTTCTATAGTAAATTATTCAAAAAATAATTTTCTACTGTCGCAAATTTTAAATACGCCAGGGATTGCCTTTTCTATAGTAAATTATTCAAAAAATAATTTTCTACTGTCGCAAATTTTAATTACGCCAGGGATTGCCTTTTCTATAGTAAATTATTCAAAAAATAATTTTTTACTGTCGCAAATTTTAAATAGGCCAGGGATTGCCTTTTCTATAGTAAATTTTGCAAAAAAATAATTTTTTACTGTCGCAAATTTTAAATATCCCAGGGATTGCCTTTTCTATAGTAAATTTCTCACAAATTAATTTTTTACTGTCGCAAATTTTAAATACGCCAGGGATTGCCTTTTCTATAGTAAATTATTCAAAAAATAATTTTTTACTGTCGCAAATTTTAAGTGCGCCAGGGATTGCCTTTTCTATAGTAAATTATTCAAAAAATAATTTTTTACTGTCGCAAATTTTAAATACGCCAGGGATTGCCTTTTCTATAGTAAATTTTGCAAAAAAATAATTTTCTACTGTCGCAAATTTTAATTACGCCAGGGATTACCTTTTCTATAGTAAATTATTCAAAAAATAATTTTCTACTTTCGCAAATTTTAATTACGCCAGGGATTGCCTTTGCTACAGTAAATTATTCAAAAAATTATTTTTTACTATCGCAAGTTTTAATTGCGCCAGGGATTGCCTTTTCTACAGTAAATTTTTCAAAATATTAATTTTTTACTGTCGCAAATTTTAAATACGCCAGGGATTGCCTTTTCTATAGTAAATTATTCAAAAAATAATTTTTTACTGTCGCAAATTTTAATTACGCCAGGGATTGCCTTTTCTATAGTAAGTTTTGCAAAAAAATAATTTTCTACTGTCGCAAATTTTAATTACGCCAGGGATTGCCTTTTCTATAGTAAATTATTCAAAAAATAATTTTCAACTGTCGCAAATTTTAATTACGCCAGGGATTGCCTTTTCTATAGTAAATTATTCAAAAAATAATTTTTTACTGTCGCAAATTTCAAATCCGCCAGGGATTGCCTTTTCTACAGTAAATTATTCAAAAAATAATTTTCAACTGTCGCAAATTTTAATTACGCCAGGGATTGCCTTTTCTATAGTAAATTATTCAAAAAATAATTTTTTACTGTCGCAGATTTTAATTGCGCCAGGGATTGCCTTTTCTACAGTAAATTATTCAAAAAATAATTTTTTACTGTCGCAAATTTCAAATCCGCCAGGGATTGCCTTTTCTATAGTAAATTATTCAAAAAATAATTTTCAACTGTCGCAAATTTTAATTACGCCAGGGATTGCCTTTTCTATAGTAAATTATTCAAAAAATAATTTTTTACTGTCGCAAATTGTAATTGCGCCAGGGATTGCCTTTTCTATAGTAAATTATTCAAAAAATAATTTTCTACTGTCGCAAATTTTAATTACGCCAGGGATTGCCTTTTCTATAGTAAAGTATTCAAAAAATAATTTTCTACTGTCGCCAATTTTAATTACGCCAGGGATTACCTTTTCTACAGTAAATTATTCAAAAAATAATTTTTTAATATCGCAAGTTTTAATTACGCCAGGGATTGCCTTTTCTATAGTAAATTATTCAAAAAATAATTTTTTACTGTCGCAAATTTCAAATACGCCAGGGATTGCCTTTTCTACAGTAAATTTTGCAAAAAATAATTTTTTTCTGTCGCAAATTTTAATTGCGCCAGGGATTGCCTTTTCTACAGTAAATTATTCAAAAAATAATTTTTTACTGTCGCAAATTTTAATTACGCCAGGGATTGCCTTTTCTATAGTAAATTATTCAAAAAATAATTTTTTACTGTCGCAAATTTTAATTACGCCAGGGATTGCCTTTTCTATAGTAAATTATTCAAAAAATAATTTTATACTGTCGCAAATTTTAAGTGCGCCAGGGATTGCCTTTTCTATAGTAAATTATTCAAAAAATAATTTTCTACTGTCGCAAATTTTAATTGCGCCGGGGATTGCCTTTTCTATAGTAAATTATTCAAAAAATTAATTTTTTACTGTCGCAAATTTTAAATACGCCAGGGATTGCCTTTTCTATAGTAAATTATTCAAAAAATAATTTTCTACTGTCGCAAATTGTAATTGCGCCAGGGATTGCCTTTTCTATAGTAAATTATTCAAAAAATAATTTTTTACTGTCGCAAATTTTAAGTGCGCCAGGGATTGCCTTTTCTATAGTAAATTATTCAAAAAATAATTTTTTACTGTCGCAAATTTTAATTACGCCAGGGATTGCCTTTTCTATAGTAAATTATTCAAAAAATAATTTTTTACTGTCGCAAATTTTAAGTGCGCCAGGGATTGCCGTTTCTATAGTAAATTATTCAAAAAATAATTTTTTACTGTCCACAAATTTTAAATACGCCAGGGATTGCCTTTTCTATAGTAAATTATTCAAAAAATAATTTTCTACTGTCGCAAATTGTAATTGCGCCAGGGATTGCCTTTTCTATAGTAAATTATTCAAAAAATAATTTTTTACTGTCGCAAATTTTAAGTGCGCCAGGGATTGCCTTTTCTATAGTAAATTATTCAAAAAATAATTTTTTACTGTCGCAAATTTTAATTACGCCAGGGATTGCCTTTTCTATAGTAAATTATTCAAAAAATAATTTTTTACTGTCGCAAATTTTAAATACGCCAGGGATTGCCTTTTCTATAGTAAATTTTGCAAAAAAATAATTTTTTACTGTCGCAAATTTTAAATATCCCAGGGATTGCCTTTTCTATAGTAAATTTCTCACAAATTAATTTTTTACTGTCGCAAATTTTAAATACGCCAGGGATCGCTTTTTCTATAGTAAATTATTCAAAAAATAATTTTCCACTGTCGCAAATTTTAATTACGCCAGGTATTGCCTTTTCTATAGTAAATTATTCAAAAAATAATTTTATACTGTCGCAAATTTTAATTACGTCAGGGATTGCCTTTTCTATAGTAAATTATTCAAAAAATAATTTTCTACTGTCGCAAATTTTAATTACGCCAGGGATTGCCTTTTCTATAGTAAATTATTCAAAAAATAATTTTTTACTGTCGCAAATTTTAAATACGCCAGGGATTGCCTTTTCTATAGTAAATTATTCAAAAAATAATTTTTTACTGTCGCAAATTTTAAATATCCCAGGTATTGCCTTTTCTATAGTAAATTTCTCACAAATTAATTTTTTACTGTCGCAAATTTTAAGTGCGCCAGGGATTGCCTTTTCTATAGTAAATTATTCAAAAAATAATTTTTTACTGTCGCAAATTTTAAATACGCCAGGGATTGCCTTTTCTATAGTAAATTTTGCAAAAAAATAATTTTTTACTGTCGCAAATTTTAAATATCCCAGGGATTGCCTTTTCTATAGTAAATTTCTCACAAATTAATTTTGTACTGTCGCAAATTTTAAATACGCCAAGGATTGCCTTTTCTATAGTAAATTATTCAAAAAATAATTTTTAACTGTCGCAAATTTTAAATACGCCAGGGATTGCCTTTTCTATAGTAAATTATTCAAAAAATAATTTTTTACTGTCGCAAATTTTAAATATCCCAGGGATTGCCTTTTCTATAGTAAATTTCTCACAAATTAATTTTTTACTGTCGCAAATTTTAAGTGCGCCAGGGATTGCCTTTTCTATAGTAAATTATTCAAAAAATAATTTTTTACTGTCGCAAATTTTAATTGCGCCAGGGATTGCCTTTTCTATGGTAAATTATTCAAAAAATAATTTTATACTGTCGCAAATTTTAATTACGCCAGGGATTGCCTCTTCTATAGTAAATTATTCAAAAAATATTTTTTTACTGTCGCAAATTTTAAATACGCCAGGGATTGCCTTTTCTATAGTAAATTTCTCACAAATTAATTTTATACTGTCGCAAATTTTAATTACGCCAGGGATTGCCTTTTCTATAGTAAATTATTCAAAAAATAATTTTCTACTGTCGCAAATTTTAATTACGCCAGGGATTGCCTTTTCTATAGTAAATTATTCAAAAAATAATTTTCAACTGTCGCAAATTTTAATTACGCCAGGTATTGCCTTTTCTATAGTAAATTATTCAAAAAATAATTTTCAACTGTCGCAAATTTTAATTGCGCCAGGGATTGCCTTATCTGTAGTAAATTATTCAAAAAATAATTTTATACTGTCGCAAATTTTAATTACGCCAGGGATTGCCTTTTCTATAGTAAATTATTCAAAAAATAATTTTTTACTGTCGCAAATTTTAAGTGCGCCAGGAATTGCCTTTTCTATAGTAAATTATTCAAAAAATAATTTTTTACTGTCGCAAATTTTAAATATCCCAGGGATTGCCTTTTCTATAGTAAATTTCTCACAAATTAATTTTTTACTGTCGCAAATTTTAAATACGCCAGGGATTGCCTTTTCTATAGTAAATTATTCAAAAAATAATTTTTTACTGTCGCAAATTTTAAATACGCCAGGGATTGCCTTTTCTATAGTAAATTATTCAAAAAATAATTTTATACTGTCGCAAATTTTAATTACGCCAGGGATTGCCTTTTCTATAGTAAATTTGTCAAAAAATAATTTTCAACTTTCGCAAATTTTAAATACGCCAGGGATTGCCTTTTCTATAGTAAATTATTCAAAAAATAATTTTCTACTGTCGCAAATTTTAAATACGCCAGGGATTGCCTTTTCTATAGTAAATTATTCAAAAAATAATTTTCTACTGTCGCAAATTTTAATTACGCCAGGGATTGCCTTTTCTATAGAAAATTATTCAAAAAATAATTTTTTACTGTCGCAAATTTTAAATACGCCAGGGATTGCCTTTTCTATAGTAAATTTTGCAAAAAAATAATTTTTTACTGTCGCAAATTTTAAATACGCCAGGGATTGCCTTTTCTATAGTAAATTTTTCAAAAAATAATTTTCTACTGTCGCAAATTGTAATTGCGCCAGGGATTGCCTTTTCTATAGTAAATTATTCAAAAAATAATTTTTTACTGTCGCAAATTTTAAGTGCGCCAGGGATTGCCTTTTCTATAGTAAATTATTCAAAAAATAATTTTTTACTGTCGCAAATTTTAATTACGCCAGGGATTGCCTTTTCTATAGTAAATTATTCAAAAAATATTTTTTTACTGTCGCAAATTTTAAATATCCCAGGGATTGCCTTTTCTATAGTACATTTCTCACAAATTAATTTTTTACTGTCGCAAATTTTAAGTGCGCCAGGGATTGCCTTTTCTATAGTAAATTATTCAAAAAATAATTTTTTACTGTCGCAAATTTTAATTGCGCCAGGGATTGCCTTTTCTATAGTAAATTATTCAAAAAATAATTTTATACTGTCGCAAATTTTAATTACGCCAGGGATTGCCTTTTCTATAGTAAATTATTCAAAAAATAATTTTCTACTGTCGCAAATTTTAATTACGCCAGGGATTGCCTTTTCTATAGTAAATTATTCAAAAAATAATTTTTTACTGTTGCAAATTTTAAATACGCCAGGGATTGCCTTTTCTATAGTAAATTATTCAAAAAATAATTTTTTACTGTCGCAAATTTTAAATATCCCAGGGATTGCCTTTTCTGTAGTAAATTTCTCACAAATTACTTTTTTTAATGTCGCAAATTTTAAGTGCGCCAGGGATTGCCTTTTCTATAGTAAATTATTCAAAAAATAATTTTTTACTGTCGCAAATTTTAAATACGCCAGGGATTGCCTTTTCTATAGTAAACTTTGCAAAAAAATAATTTTTTACTGTCGCAAATTTTAAATATCCCAGGGATTGCCTTTTCTATAGTAAATTTCTCACAAATTAATTTTTTACTGCCGCAAATTTTAAATACGCCAGGGATTGCCTTTTCTATAGTAAATTATTCAAAAAATAATTTTTTACTGTCGCAAATTTTAAATACGCCAGGGATTGCCTTTTCTATAGTAAATTATTCAAAAAATAATTTTTTACTGTCGCAAATTTTAAATATCCCAGGGATTGCCTTTTCTATAGTAAATTTCTCACAAATTAATTTTTTACTGTCGCAAATTTTAAGTGCGCCAGGGATTGCCTTTTCTATAGTAAATTATTCAAAAAATAATTTTTTACTGTCGCAAATTTTAATTGCGCCAGGGATTGCCTTTTCTATAGTAAATTATTCAAAAAATAATTTTATACTGTCGCAAATTTTAATTACGCCAGGGATTGCCTTTTCTATAGTAAATTATTCAAAAAATAATTTTTTACTGTCGCAAATTTTAAATACGCCAGGGATTGCCTTTTCTATAGTAAATTTCTCACAAATTAATTTTATACTGTCCCAAATTTTAATTACGCCAGGGATTGCCTTTTCTATAGTAAATTATTCAAAAAATAATTTTCTACTGTCGCAAATTTTAATTACGCCAGGGATTGCCTTTTCTATAGTAAATTATTCAAAAAATAATTTTCAACTGTCGCAAATTTTAATTACGCCAGGGATTGCCTTTTCTATAGTAAATTATTAAAAAAATAATTTTCAACTGTCGCAAATTTTAATTGCGCCAGGGATTGCCTTTTCTATAGTAAATTATTCAAAAAATAATTTTATACTGTCGCAAATTTTAATTACGCCAGGGATTGCCTTTTCTATAGTAAATTATTCAAAAAATAATTTTGTACTGTCGCAAATTTTAAGTGCGCCAGGGATTGCCTTTTCTATAGTAAATTATTCAAAAAATAATTTTTTACTGTCGCAAATTTTAAATATCCCAGGGATTGCCTTTTCTATAGTAAATTTCTCACAAATTAATTTTTTACTGTCGCAAATTTTAAATACGCCAGGGATTGCCTTTTCTATAGTAAATTATTCAAAAAATAATTTTTTACTGTCGCAAATTTTAAATACGCCAGGGATTGCCTTTTCTATAGTAAATTATTCAAAAAATAATTTTATACTGTCGCAAATTTTAATTACGCCAGGGATTGCCTTTTCTGTAGTAAATTTGTCAAAAAATAATTTTCAACTTTCGCAAATTTTAAATACGCCAGGGATTGCCTTTTCTATAGTAAATTATTCAAAAAATAATTTTCTACTGTCGCAAATTTTAAATACGCCAGGGATTGCCTTTTCTATTGTAAATTATTCAAAAAATAATTTTCTACTGTCGCAAATTTTAATTACGCCAGGGATTGCCTTTTCTATAGTAAATTATTCAAAAAATAATTTTTTACTGTCGCAAATTTTAAATACGCCAGGGATTGCCTTTTCTATAGTAAATTTTGCAAAAAAATAATTTTTTACTGTCGCAAATTTTAAATATCCCAGGGATTGCCTTTTCTATAGTAAATTTCTCACAAATTAATTTTTTACTGTCGCAAATTTTAAATACGCCAGGGATTGCCTTTGCTATAGTAAATTATTCAAAAAATAATTTTTTACTGTCGCAAATTTTAAGTGCGCCAGGGATTGCCTTTTCTATAGTAAATTATTCAAAAAATAATTTTTTACTGTCGCAAATTTTAAATACGCCAGGGATTGCCTTTTCTATAGTAAATTTTGCAAAAAAATAATTTTCTAATGTCGCAAATTTTAATTACGCCAGGGATTGCCTTTTCTATAGTAAATTATTCAAAAAATAATTTTCTACTGTCGCAAATTTTAATTACGCCAGGGATTGCCTTTTCTACAGTAAATTATTCAAAAAATAATTTTTTACTATCGCAAGTTTTAATTGCGCAAGGGATTGCCTTTTCTACAGTAAATTTTTCAAAATATTAATTTTTTACTGTCGCAAATTTTAAATACGCCAGGGATTGCCTTTTCTATAGTAAATTATTCAAAAAATAATTTTTTACTGTCGCAAATTTTAATTACGCCAGTGATTGCCTTTTCTATAGTAAGTTTTGCAAAAAAATAATTTTCTACTGTCGCAAATTTTAATTACGCCAGGGATTGCCTTTTCTATAGTAAATTATTCAAAAAATAATTTTCAACTGTCGCGAATTTTAATTACGCCAGGGATTGCCTTTTCTATAGTAAATTATTCAAAAAATAATTTTTTACTGTCGCAAATTTCAAATCCGCCAGGGATTGCCTTTTCTATAGTAAATTATTCAAAAAATAATTTTCAACTGTCGCAAATTTTAATTACGCCAGGGATTGCCTTTTCTATAGTAAATTATTCAAAAAATAATTTTTTACTGTCGCAAATTTTAATTGCGCCAGGGATTGCCTTTTCTACAGTAAATTATTCAAAAAATAATTTTTTACTGTCGCAAATTTCAAATCCGCCAGGGATTGCCTTTTCTATAGTAAATTATTCAAAAAATAATTTTCAACTGTCCCAAATTTTAATTACGCCAGGGATTGCCTTTTCTATAGTAAATTATTCAAAAAATAATTTTTTACTGTCGCAAATTGTAATTGCGCCAGGGATTGCCTTTTCTATAGTAAATTATTCAAAAAATATTTTTCTACTGTCGCAAATTTTAATTACGGCAGGGATTGCCTTTTCTATAGTAAATTATTCAAAAAATAATTTTCTACTGTCGCAAATTTTAATTACGCCAGGGATTGCCTTTTCTACAGTAAATTATTCAAAAAATAATTTTTTACTATCGCAAGTTTTAATTACGCCAGGGATTGCCTTTTCTATAGTAAATTATTCAAAAAATAATTTTTTACTGTCGCAAATTTCAAATACGCCAGGGATTGCCTTTTCTACAGTAAATTTTGCAAAAAATAATTTTTTACTGTCGCAAATTTTAATTGCGCCAGGGATTGCCTTTTCTACAGTAAATTATTCAAAAAATAATTTTTTACTGTCGCAAATTTTAATTACGCCATGGATTGCCTTTTCTATAGTAAATTATTCAAAAAATAATTTTTTACTGTCGCAAATTTTAATTACGCCAGGGATTGCCTCTTCTATAGTAAATTATTCAAAAAATAATTTTCTACTGTCGCAAATTTTAATTGCGCCAGGGATTGCCTTTTCTATAGTAAATTATTCAAAAAACTATTTTTTTACTGTCGCAAATTTTAAATACGCCAGGGATTGCCTTTTCTATAGTAAATTATTCAAAAAATAATTTTCTACTGTCGCAAATTGTAATTGCGTCAGGGATTGCCTTTTCTATAGTAAATTATTCAAAAAATAATTTTTTACTGTCGCAAATTTTAAGTGCGCCAGGGATTGCCTTTTCTATAGTAAATTATTCAAAAAATAATTTTTTACTGTCGCAAATTTTAATTACGCCAGGGATTGCCTTTTCTATAGTAAATTATTCAAAAAATAATTTTTTACTGTCGCAAATTTTAAGTGCGCCAGGGATTGCCGTTTCTGTAGTAAATTATTCAAAAAATAATTTTTTACTGTCGCAAATTTTAAATACGACAGGGATTGCCTTTTCTATAGTAAATTATTCAAAAAATAATTTTCTACTGTCGCAAATTTTAATTACGCCAGGGATTGCCTTTTCTATAGTAAATTATTCAAAAAATAATTTTCTACTGTCGCAAATTTTCATTACGCCAGGGATTGCCTTTTCTATTGTAAATTATTCAAAAAATAATTTTTTACTGTCGCAAATTTTAAATACGCCAGGGATTGCCTTTTCTATAGTAAATTATTCAAAAAATAATTTTTTACTGTCGCAAATTTTAAATATCCCAGGGATTGCCTTTTCTATAGTAAATTTCTCACAGATTAATTTTTTACTGTCGCAAATTTTATGTGCGCCAGGGATTGCCTTTTCTATAGTAAATTATTCAAAAAATAATTTTTTACTGTCGCAAATTTTAAATACGCCAGGGATTGCCTTTTCTGTAGTAAATTTTGCAAAAAAATAATTTTTTGCTGTCGCAAATTTTAAATATCCCAGGGATTGCCTTTTCTATAGTAAATTTCTCACAAATTAATTTTTTACTGTCGCAAATTTTAAATACGCCAGGGATTGCCTTTTCTATAGTAAATTATTCAAAAAATAATTTTTTACTGTCGCAAATTTTAAATACGCCAGGGATTGCCTTTTCTATAGTAAATTATTCAAAAAATAATTTTTTACTGTCGCAAATTTTAAATATCCCAGGGATTGCCTTTTCTATAGTAAATTTCTCTCAAATTATTTTTTTACTGTCGCAAATTTTAAGTGCGCCAGGGATTGCTTTTCTATAGTAAATTATTCAAAAAATAATTTTATACTGTCGCAAATTTTAATTACGCCAGGGATTGCCTTTTCTATAGTAAATTATTCAAAAAATAACTTTCTACTGTCGCAAATTTTAATTACGCCAGGGATTGCCTTTTCTATAGTAAATTATTCAAAAAATAATTTTCAACTGTCGCAAATTTTAATTACGTCAGGGATTGCCTTTTCTATAGTAAATTATCCAAAAAATAATTTTCAACTGTCGCAAATTTTAATTGCGCCAGGAATTGCCTTTTCTATAGTAAATTATTCAAAAAATAATTTTATACTGTCGCAAATTTTAATTACGCCAGGGATTGCCTTTTCTATAGTAAATTATTCAAAAAATAATTTTCAACTGTCGCAAATTTTAATTGCGCCAGGAATTGCCTTTTCTATAGTAAATTATTCAAAAAATAATTTTATACTGTCGCAAATTTTAATTACGCCAGGGATTGCCTTTTCTATAGTAAATTATTCAAAAAATAATTTTCTACTGTCGCAAATTTTAATTACGCCAGGGATTGCCTTTTCTATAGTAAATTATTCAAAAAATAATTTTTTACTATCGCAAGTTTTAATTGCGCCAGGGATTGCCTTTTCTATAGTAAATTATTCAAAAAATAATTTTTTACTGTCGCAAATTTTATGTGCGCCAGGGATTGCCTTTTCTATAGTAAATTATTCAAAAAATAATTTTTTACTGTCGCAAATTTTAAATACGCCAGGGATTGCCTTTTCTGTAGTAAATTTTGCAAAAAAATAATTTTTTGCTGTCGCAAATTTTAAATATCCCAGGGATTGCCTTTTCTATAGTAAATTTCTCACAAAATAATTTTCTACTGTCGCAAATTTTAATTACGCCAGGGATTGCCTTTTCTATTGTAAATTATTCAAAAAATAATTTTTTACTGTCGCAAATTTTAAATACGCCAGGGATTGCCTTTTCTATAGTAAATTATTCAAAAAATAATTTTTTACTGTCGCAAATTTTAAATATCCCAGGGATTGCCTTTTCTATAGTAAATTTCTCACAGATTAATTTTTTACTGTCGCAAATTTTATGTGCGCCAGGGATTGCCTTTTCTATAGTAAATTATTCAAAAAATAATTTTTTACTGTCGCAAATTTTAAATACGCCAGGGATTGCCTTTTCTGTAGTAAATTTTGCAAAAAAATAATTTTTTGCTGTCGCAAATTTTAAATATCCCAGGGATTGCCTTTTCTATAGTAAATTTCTCACAAATTAATTTTTTACTGTCGCAAATTTTAAATACGCCAGGGATTGCCTTTTCTATAGTAAATTATTCAAAAAATAATTTTTTACTGTCGCAAATTTTAAATACGCCAGGGATTGCCTTTTCTATAGTAAATTATTCAAAAAATAATTTTTTACTGTCGCAAATTTTAAATATCCCAGGGATTGCCTTTTCTATAGTAAATTTCTCTCAAATTATTTTTTTACTGTCGCAAATTTTAAGTGCGCCAGGGATTGCTTTTCTATAGTAAATTATTCAAAAAATAATTTTATACTGTCGCAAATTTTAATTACGCCAGGGATTGCCTTTTCTATAGTAAATTATTCAAAAAATAACTTTCTACTGTCGCAAATTTTAATTACGCCAGGGATTGCCTTTTCTATAGTAAATTATTCAAAAAATAATTTTCAACTGTCGCAAATTTTAATTACGTCAGGGATTGCCTTTTCTATAGTAAATTATCCAAAAAATAATTTTCAACTGTCGCAAATTTTAATTGCGCCAGGAATTGCCTTTTCTATAGTAAATTATTCAAAAAATAATTTTATACTGTCGCAAATTTTAATTACGCCAGGATTGCCTTTTCTATAGTAAATTATTCAAAAAATAATTTTCAACTGTCGCAAATTTTAATTGCGCCAGGAATTGCCTTTTCTATAGTAAATTATTCAAAAAATAATTTTATACTGTCGCAAATTTTAATTACGCCAGGGATTGCCTTTTCTATAGTAAATTATTCAAAAAATAATTTTCTACTGTCGCAAATTTTAATTACGCCAGGGATTGCCTTTTCTATAGTAAATTATTCAAAAAATAATTTTTTACTATCGCAAGTTTTAATTGCGCCAGGGATTGCTTTTTCTATAGTAAATTATTCAAAAAATAATTTTTTACTGTCGCAAATTTTAAATACGCCAGGGATTGCCTTTTCTATAGTAAATTATTCAAAAAATAATTTTCTACTGTCGCAAATTTTAATTACGCCAGGGATTGCCTTTTCTATAGTAAATTATTCAAAAAATAATTTTATACTGTCGTAAATTTTAATTATGCCAGGGATTGCCTTTTCTATAGTAAATTATTCAAAAAATAATTTTTTACTGTCGCAAATTTTAAGTGCGCCAGGGATTGCCTTTTCTATAGTAAATTATTCAAAAAATAATTTTTTACTGTCGCAAATTTTAATTGCGCCAGGGATTGCCTTTTCTATAGTAAATTATTCAAAAAACTATTTTTTTACTGTCGCAAATTTTAAATACGCCAGGGATTGCCTTTTCTATAGTAAATTATTCAAAAAATAATTTTCTACTGTCGCAAATTGTAATTGCGTCAGGGATTGCCTTTTCTATAGTAAATTATTCAAAAAATAATTTTTTACTGTCGCAAATTTTAAGTGCGCCAGGGATTGCCTTTTCTATAGTAAATTATTCAAAAAATAATTTTTTACTGTCGCAAATTTTAATTACGCCAGGGATTGCCTTTTCTATAGTAAATTATTCAAAAAATAATTTTTTACTGTCGCAAATTTTAAGTGCGCCAGGGATTGCCGTTTCTATAGTAAATTATTCAAAAAATAATTTTTTACTGTCGCAAATTTTAAATACGACAGGGATTGCCTTTTCTATAGTAAATTTTGCAAAAAAATAATTTTTTAATGTCGCAAATTTTAAATATCCCAGGGATTGCCTTTTCTATAGTAAATTTCTCACAAATTAATTTTTTTCTGTCGCAAATTTTAAATACGCCAGGGATTGCTTTTTCTATAGTAAATTATTCAAAAAATAATTTTCCACTGTCGCAAATTTTAATTACGCCAGGGATTGCCTTTTCTATAGTAAATTATTCAAAAAATAATTTTCTACTGTCGCAAATTTTAATTACGCCAGGGATTGCCTTTTCTATAGTAAATTATTCAAAAAATAATTTTCTACTGTCGCAAATTTTAATTACGCCAGGGATTGCCTTTTCTATAGTAAATTATTCAAAAAATAATTTTTTACTGTCGCAAATTTTAAATACGCCAGGGATTGCCTTTTCTAAAGTAAATTATTCAAAAAATAATTTTTTACTGTCGCAAATTTTAAATATCCCAGGGATTGCCTTTTCTATAGTAAATTTCTCACAGATTAATTTTTTACTGTCGCACATTTTAAGTGCGCCAGGGATTGCCTTTTCTATAGTAAATTATTCAAAAAATAATTTTTTACTGTCGCAAATTTTAAATACGCCAGGGATTGCCTTTTCTATAGTAAATTTTGCAAAAAAATAATTTTTTACTGTCGCAAATTTTAAATATCCCAGGGATTGCCTTTTCTATAGTAAATTTCTCACAAATTAAGTTTTTACTGTCGCAAATTTTAAATACGCCAGGGATTGCCTTTTCTATAGTAAATTATTCAAAAAATAATTTTTTACTGTCGCAAATTTTAAATACGCCAGGGATTGCCTTTTCTATAGTAAATTATTCAAAAAATAATTTTTTACTGTCGCAAATTTTAAATATCCCAGGGATTGCCTTTTCTATAGTAAATTTCTCTCAAATTATTTTTTTACTGTCGCAAATTTTAAGTGCGCCAGGGATTGCCTTTTCTATAGTAAATTATTCAAAAAATAATTTTATACTGTCGCAAATTTTAATTACGCCAGGGATTGCCTTTTCTATAGTAAATTATTCAAAAAATAATTTCCTACTGTCGCAAATTTTAATTACGCCAGGGATTGCCTTTTCTATAGTAAATTATTCAAAAAATAATTTTCAACTGTCGCAAATTTTAATTACGTCAGGGATTGCCTATTCTATAGTAAATTATTCAAAAAATAATTTTTTACTGTCGCAAATTTCAAATCCGCCAGGGATTGCCTTTTCTATAGTAAATTATTCAAAAAATAATTTTTTACTGTCGCAAATTGTAATTGCGCCAGGGATTGCCTTTTCTATAGTAAATTATTCAAAAAATAATTTTCAACTGTCGCAAATTTTAATTACGCCAGGGATTGCCTTTTCAATAGTAAATTATTCAAAAAATAATTTTCAACTGTCGCAAATTTTAATTACGCCAGGGATTGCCTTTTCTATAGTAAATTATTCAAAAAATAATTTTCAACTGTCGCAAATTTCAAATCCGCCAGGGATTGCCTTTTCTATAGTAAATTATTCAAAAAATAATTTTATACTGTCGCAAATTTTAATTACGCCAGGGATTGCCTTTTCTATAGTAAATTATTCAAAAAATAATTTTCAACTGTCGCAAATTTTAATTGCGCCAGGGATTGCCTTTTCTATAGTAAATTATTCAAAAAATAATTTTTTACTGTCGCAAATTTCAAATCCGCCAGGGATTGCCTTTTCTATAGTAAATTATTCAAAAAATAATTTTTTACTGTCGCAAATTGTAATTGCGCCAGGGATTGCCTTTTCTATAGTAAATTATTCAAAAAATAATTTTCAACTGTCGCAAATTTTAATTACGCCAGGGATTGCCTTTTCTATAGTAAATTATTCAAAAAATAATTTTCAACTGTCGCAAATTTTAATTACGCCAGGGATTGCCTTTTCTATAGTAAATTATTCAAAAAATAATTTTCAACTGTCGCAAATTTTAATTACGCCAGGGATTGCCTTTTCTATAGTAAATTATTCAAAAAATAATTTTCAACTGTCGCAAATTTCAAATCCGCCAGGGATTGCCTTTTCTATAGTAAATTATTCAAAAAATAATTTTATACTGTCGCAAATTTTAATTACGCCAGGGATTGCCTTTTCTATAGTAAATTATTCAAAAAATAATTTTCAACTGTCGCAAATTTTAATTGCGCCAGGGATTGCCTTTTCTATAGTAAATTATTCAAAAAATAATTTTTTACTGTCGCAAATTTCAAATCCGCCAGGGATTGCCTTTTCTATAGTAAATTATTCAAAAAATAATTTTTTACTGTCGCAAATTGTAATGCGCCAGGGATTGCCTTTTCTATAGTAAATTATTCAAAAAATAATTTTCAACTGTCGCAAATTTTAATTACGCCAGGGATTGCCTTTTCTATAGTAAATTATTCAAAAAATAATTTTCAACTGTCGCAAATTTTAATTACGCCAGGGATTGCCTTTTCTATAGTAAATTATTCAAAAAATAATTTTATACTGTCGCAAATTTTAATTACGCCAGGGATTGACTTTTCTATAGTAAATTATTCAGAAAATAATTTTCAACTGTCGCAAATTTCAAATCCGCCAGGGATTGCCTTTTCTATAGTAAATTATTCAAAAAATAATTTTATACTGTCGCAAATTTTAATTGCGCCAGGGATTGCCTTTTCTATAGTAAATTATTCAAAAAATAATTTGCAACTGTCGCAAGTTTTAATTGCGCCAGGGATTGCCTTTTCTATAGTAAATTATTCAAAAAATAATTTTATACTGTCGCAAATTTTAATTGCGCCAGGTATTGCCTTTTCTATAGTAAATTATTCAAAAAATAATTTTCAACTGTCGCAAATTTTAATTGCGCCAGGGATTGCCTTTTCTATAGTAAATTATTCAAAAAATAATTTTCAACTGTCGCAAATTTTAATTGCGCCAGGGATTGCCTTTTCTATAGTAAATTATTCAAAAAATAATTTTTTACTGTCGCAAATTGTAATTGCGCCAGGGATTGCCTTTCTATAGTAAATTATTCAAAAAATAATTTTCAACTGTCGCAAATTTTAACTGCGCCAGGGATTGCCTTTTCTATAGTAAATTATTCAAAAAATAATTTTATACTGTCGCAAATTTTAATTACGCCAGGGATTGCCTTTTCTATAGTAAATTATTCAAAAAATAATTTTCAACTGTCGCAAATTTTAATTGCGCCAGGGATTGCCTTTTCTATAGTAAATTATTCAAAAAATAATTTTCAACTGTCGCAAATTTTAATTGCGCCAGGGATTGCCTTTTCTATAGTAAATTATTCAAAAAATAATTTTCAACTGTCGCAAATTTTAATTACGCCAGGGATTGCCTTTTCTATAGTAAATTATTCAAAAAATAATTTTATACTGTCGCAAAATTTTAATTACGCCAGGATTGACTTTCTATAGTAAATTATTCAGAAAATAATTTTCAACTGTCGCAAATTTCAAATCCGCCAGGGATTGCCTTTTCTATAGTAAATTATTCAAAAAATAATTTTATACTGTCGCAAATTTTAATTGCGCCAGGGATTGCCTTTTCTATAGTAAATTATTCAAAAAATAATTTGCAACTGTCGCAAATTTTAATTGCGCCAGGGATTGCCTTTTCTATAGTAAATTATTCAAAAAATAATTTTATACTGTCGCAAATTTTAATTGCGCCAGGTATTGCCTTTTCTATAGTAAATTATTCAAAAAATAATTTTCAACTGTCGCAAATTTTAATTGCGCCAGGGATTGCCTTTTCTATAGTAAATTATTCAAAAAATAATTTTCAACTGTCGCAAATTTTAATTGCGCCAGGGATTGCCTTTTCTATAGTAAATTATTCAAAAAATAATTTTTTACTGTCGCAAATTGTAATTGCGCCAGGGATTGCCTTTCTATAGTAAATTATTCAAAAAATAATTTTCAACTGTCGCAAATTTTAACTGCGCCAGGGATTGCCTTTTCTATAGTAAATTATTCAAAAAATAATTTTATACTGTCGCAAATTTTAATTACGCCAGGGATTGCCTTTTCTATAGTAAATTATTCAAAAAATAATTTTCAACTGTCCGCAAATTTTAATTGCGCCAGGGATTGCCTTTTCTATAGTAAATTATTCAAAAAATAATTTTCAACTGTCGCAAATTTTAATTGCGCCAGGGATTGCCTTTTCTATAGTAAATTATTCAAAAAAATAATTTTCAACTGTCGCAAATTTTAATTGCGCCAGGGATTGCCTTTTCTATAGTAAATTATTCAAAAAATAATTTTTTACTGTCGCAAATTGTAATTGCGCCAGGGATTGCCTTTCTATAGTAAATTATTCAAAAAATAATTTTCAACTGTCGCAAATTTTAACTGCGCCAGGGATTGCCTTTTCTATAGTAAATTATTCAAAAAATAATTTTATACTGTCGCAAATTTTAATTACGCCAGGGATTGCCTTTTCTATAGTAAATTATTCAAAAAATAATTTTCAACTGTCGCAAATTTTAATGCGCCAGGGATTGCCTTTTCTATAGTAAATTATTCAAAAAATAATTTTCAACTGTCGCAAATTTTAATTGCGCCAGGGATTGCCTTTTCTATAGTAAATTATTCAAAAAATAATTTTCAACTGTCGCAAATTTTAATTACGCCAGGGATTGCCTTTTCTCTAGTAAATTATTCAAAAAATAATTTTATACTGTCGCAAATTTTAAATATGCCAGGGATTGCCTTTTCTATAGTAAATTATTCAAAAAATAATTTTCAACTGTCACAAATTTTAATTACGCCAGGGATTGCCTTTTTCTATAGTAAATTATTCAACAAATAATTTTTTACTGTCGCAAATTTCAAATCCGCCAGGGATTGCCTTTTCTATAGTAAGTTATTCAAAAAATAATTTTATACTGTCGCAAATTTTAATTGCGCCAGGGATTGCCTTTTATATAGTAAATTATTCAAAAAATAATTTTTTACTGTCGAAAATTTTAAGTGCGCCAGGGATTGCCTTTTCTATAGTAAATTTTGCAAAAAAATAAATTTTTACTGTCGCAAATTTTAAATATCCCAGAGATTGCCTTTTCTATAGTAAATTTCTCACAAATTAATTTTTTACTGTCGCAAATTTTAAATACGCCAGGGATTGCCTTTTCTATAGTAAATTATTCAAAAAATAATTTTTTACTGTCGCAAATTTTAATTACGCCAGGGATTGCCTTTGCTATAGTAAATTATTCAAAAAATAATTTTCTACTGTCGCATATTTTAATTACGCCAGGGATTGCCTTTTCTATAGTAAATTTTGCAAAAAAAATAATTTTTTACTGTCGCAAATTTCAAATCCGCCAGGGATTGCCTTTTCTATAGTAAATTTCTCACAAAT
Source organism: Dioctria linearis (assembly GCA_963930735.1). Classification (NCBI taxonomy): domain Eukaryota; kingdom Metazoa; phylum Arthropoda; class Insecta; order Diptera; family Asilidae; genus Dioctria; species Dioctria linearis. The sequence goes on from CAWVNZ010002130.1 coordinate 34,123, forward strand.
TAATTTTTTACTGTCGCAAATTTTAAATCCGCCAGGGATTGCCTTTTCTATAGTAAATTATTCAAAAAATAATTTTCAACTGTCGCAAATTTTAATTACGCCAGGGATTGCCTTTTCTATAGTAAATTTCTCACAAATTAATTTTTTACTGTCGCAAATTTTAAGTGCGCCAGGGATTGCCTTTTCTATAGTAAATTATTCAAAAAATAATTTTCAACTGTCGCAAATTTTACATACGCCAGGGATTGCCTTTTCTATTGTAAATAATTCAAAAAATAATTTTCTGCTGTCGCAAATTTTAAGTGCGCCAGGGATTGCCTTTTCTATAGTAAATTATTCAAAAAATAATTTTATACTGTCGCAAATTTTAATTACGCCAGAGATTGCCTTTTCTATAGTAAATTATACAAAAAATAATTTTCTACTGTAGCAAATTTTAATTACGCCAGGGATTGCCTTTTCTATAGTAAATTATTCAAAAAATAATTTTCTACTGTCACAAATTTTAATTACGCCAGGGATTGCCTTTTCTATAGTAAATTATTCAAAAAATAATTTTCAACTGTCGCAAATTTTAATTACGCCAGGGATTGTCTTTTCTATAGTAAATTATTCAAAAAATAATTTTATACTGTCGCAAATTTTAATTACGCCAGGGATTGCCTTTTCTATAGTAAATTATTCAAAAAATAATTTTTTACTGTCGCAAATTTCAAATCCGCCAGGGATTGCCTTTTCTATAGTAAATTATTCAAAAAATAATTTTATACTGTCGCAAATTTTAATTGCGCCAGGGATTGCCTTTTCTATAGTAAATTATTCAAAAAATAATTTTTTACTGTCGCAAATTTTAAGTGCGCCAGGGATTGCCTTTTCTATAGTAAATTTTGAAAAAAATAATTTTTTACTCTCGCAAATTTTAAATATCACAGGGATTGCCTTTTATATAGTAAATTTCTCACAAATTAATTTTTTACTGTCGAAAATTTTAAATACGCCAAGGATTGCCTTTTCTATAGTAAATTATTCAAAAAATAATTTTTTACTGTCGCAAATTTTAATTACGCCAGGGATTGCCTTTGCTATAGTAAATTATTCAAAAAATAATTTTCTACTGTCGCAAATTTTAATTACGCCAGGGATTGCCTTTTCTATAGTAAATTTTGCAAAAAAATAATTTTTTACTTTCGCAAATTTCAAATCCGCCAGGGATTGCCTTTTCTATAGTAAATTATTCAAAAAATAATTTTTTACTGTCGCAAATTTTAATTACGCCAGGGATTGCCTTTTCTATAGTAAATTTCTCACAAATTAATTTTTTACTGTCGCAAATTTTAAATCAGCCAGGGATTGCCTTTTCTATAGTAAATTATTCAAAAAATAATTTTCAACTGTCGCAAATTTTAATTACGCCAGGGATTGCCTTTTCTATAGTAAATTATTCAAAAAATAATTTTATACTGTTGCAAATTTTAATTACGCCAGGGATTGCCTTTTCTATAGTAAATTATTCAAAAAATAATTTTCAACTGTCGCAAATTTTAATTGCGCCAGGGATTGCCTTTTCTATAGTAAATTTCTCACAAATTAATTTTTTACTGTCGCAAATTTTAAGTGCGCCAGGGATTGCCTTTTCTATAGTAAATTATTCAAAAAATAATTTTCAACTGTCGCAAAATTTAAATACGCCAGGGATTGCCTTTTCTATAGTAAATTATTCAAAAAATAATTTTCTACTGTCGCAAATTTTAAGTGCGCCAGGGATTGCCTTTTCTATAGTAAATTATTCAAAAAATAATTTTATACTGTCGCAAATTTTAATTGCGCCTGGGATTGCCTTTTCTATAGTAAATTATTCAAAAAATAATTTTCTACTGTCGCAAATTTTAATTACGCCAGGGATTGCCTTTTCTATAGTAAATTATTCAAAAAATAATTTTCTACTGTCGCAAATTTTAATTACGCCAGGGATTGCCTTTTCTGTAGTAAATTATTCAAAAAATAATTTTCAACTGAGCAAATTTTAATTACGCCAGGGATTGTCTTTTCTATAGTAAATTATTCAAAAAATAATTTTATACTATCGCAAATTTTAATTACGCCAGGGATTGCCTTTTCTTTAGTAAATTATTCAAAAAATAATTTTCAACTGTCGCAAATTTTAATTGCGCCAGGGATTGCCTTTTCTATAGTAAATTATTTAAAAAATAATTTTTTACTGTCGCAAATTTCAAATCCGCCATGGATTGCCTTTTCTATAGTAAATTTTTCAAAAAATAATTTTTTTCTGTCGAAAATTTTAAATATTCCAGGGATTGCCTTTTCTATAGTAAATTATTCAAAAAATAATTTTCTACTGTCGCAAATTTTAATTACGCCAGGGATTGCCTTTTCTATAGTAAATTATTCAAAAAATAATTTTCTACTGTGGCAAATTTTTATTACGCCAGGGATTGCCTTTTCTATAGTAAATTATTCAAAAAATAATTTTCTACTGTCGCAAAATTTAATTACGCCAGGGATTGCCTTTTCTATAGTAAATTATTCAAAAAATAATTTTCAACTGTCGCATATTTTAATTGCGCCAGGGATTGCTTTTTCTATAGTAAATTATTCAAAAAATAATTTTCAACTGTCGCAAATTTTAATTGCGCCAGGGATTGCCTTTTCTATAGTAAATTATTCAAAAAATAATTTTATACTGTCGCAAATTTTAATTACGCCAGGGATTGCCTTTTCTATAGTAAATTATTCAAAAAATAATTTTCTACTGTCGCAAATTTTAATCACGCCAGGGATTGCCTTTTCTATAGTAAATTATGCAAACAAATAATTTTCTACTGTCGCAAATTTTAAATACGCCAGGGATTGCCTTTTCTATAGTAAATTATTCAAAAATAATTTTTTACTGTCGCAAATTTCAAATCCGCCAGGGATTGCCTTTTCTATAGTAAATTATTCAAAAATTAATTTTTTACTATCGCAAGTTTTAATTGCGCCAGGGATTGCCTTTTCTATAGTAAATTATTCAAAAAATAATTTTATACTGTCGCAAATTTTAATTACGCCAGGGATTGCCTTTTCTATAGTAAATTATGCAAACAAATAATTTTCTACTGTCGCAAATTTTAAATACGCCAGGGATTGCCTTTTCTATAGTAAATTATTCAAAAATAATTTTCTACTGTCGCAAATTGTAATTGCGCCAGGGATTGCCTTTTCTATAGTAAATTATTCAAAAAATAATTTTTTACTGTCGCAAATTTTAAATATCCCAGGGATTGCCTTTTCTATAGTAAATTATTCAAAAAATAATTTTTTACTGTCGCATATTTTAAGTGCGCCAGCGATTGCCTTCTCTATAGTAAATTATTCAAAAAATAATTTTCAACTGTCGCAAATTTTAATTGCGCCAGGGATTGCCTTTTCTATAGTATATTATTCAAAAAATATTTTTTTACTGTCGCAAATTTTAAATATCCCAGGGATTGCCTTTTCTATAGTAAATTATTCAAAAAATAATTTTTTACTGTCGCATATTTTAAGTGCGCCAGGGATTGCCTTTTCTATAGTAAATTATTCAAAAAATAATTTTCAACTGTCGCAAATTTTAATTGCGCCAGGGATTGCCTTTTCTATAGTAAATTATTCAAGAAATAATTTTTTACTGTCGCAAATTTCAAATCCGCCAGGGATTGCCTTTGCGATAGTAAATTATTCAAAAAATAATTTTTTACTGTCGCAAATTGTAATTGCGCCAGGGATTGCCTTTTCTATAGTAAATTATTCAAAAAATAATTTTCAACTGTCGCAAATTTTAATTACTCCAGGGATTGCCTTTTCTATAGTAAATTATTCAAAAAATAATTTTATACTGTCGCAAATTTTAATTACGCCAGGGATTGCCTTTTCTGTAGTAAATTATTCAAAAAATAATTTTCAATTGTCGCAAATTTTAATTGCGCCAGGGATTGCCTTTTCTATAGTAAATTATTCAAAAAATAATTTTTTACTGTCGCAAATTTCAAATCCGCCAGGGATTGCCTTTTCTATAGTAAATTATTCAAAAAATAATTTTATACTGTCGCAAATTTTAATTACGCCAGGGATTGCCTTTTCTATAGTAAATTATTCAAAAAATAATTTTCAACTGTCGCAAATTTCAAATCCGCCAGGGATTGCCTTTTCTATAGTAAATTATTCAAAAAATAATTTTATACTGTCGCAAATTTTAATTACGCCAGGGATTGCCTTTTCTATAGTGAATTATTCAAAAAATAATTTTCAACTGTCGCAAATTTTAATTGCGCCAGGGATTGCCTTTTCTATAGTAAATTATTCAAAAAATAATTTTTTACTGTCGCAAATTTCAAATCCGCCAGGGATTGCATTTTCTATAGTAAATTTTTCAAAAAATAATTTTTTACTGTCGCAAATTTTAAATATCCCAGGGATTGCCTTTTCTATAGTAAATTATTCAAAAAATAATTTTCTACTGTCGCAAATTTTAATTACGCCAGGGATTGCCTTTTCTATAGTAAATTATTCAAAAAATAATTTTCTACTGTCGCAAATTTTAATTACGCCAGGGATTGCCTTTTCTATAGTAAATTATTCAAAAAATAATTTTCTACTGTCGCAAATTTTAATTACGCCAGGGATTGCCTTTTCTATAGTAAATTATTCAAAAAATAATTTACAACTGTTGCAAATTTTAATTACGCCAGGGATTGCCTTTTCTATAGTAAATTATTCAAAAAATAATTTTCTACTGTCGCAAATTTTAATTAAGCCAGGGATTGCCTTTTCTATAGTAAATTATTCAAAAAATAATTTTCAACTGTCGCAAATTTTAATTACGCCAGCGATTGCCTTTTCTATAGTAAATTTTGCAAAAAAATAATTTTATACTGTCGCAAATTTTAATTACGCCAGGGATTGCCTTTTCTATAGTAAATTATTCAAAAAATAATTTTCTACTGTCGCAAATTTTAATTACGCCAGGGATTGCCTTTTCTATAGTAAATTATTCAAAAAATAATTTTCAATTGTCGCAAATTTTAATTACGCCAGGGATTGCCTTTTCTATAGTAAATTATTCAAAAAATAATTTTCAACTGTCGCAAATTTTAATTACGCCAGGGATTGCCTTTTCTATAGTAAATTATTCAAAAAATAATTTTATACTGTCGCAAATTTTAATTACGCCAGGGATTGCCTTTTCTATAGTAAAGTATTCAAAAAATAATTTTCTACTGTCGCAAATTTTAATTACGCCAGGGATTGCCTTTTCTATAGTAAATTATTCAAAAAATAATTTTCTACTGTCGCAAATTTTAATTGCGCCAGGGATTGCCTTTTCTATAGTAAATTATTCAAAAAATAATTTTCAACTGTCGCAATTTTTAATTACGCCAAGGATTGCCTTTTCTATAGTAAATTATTCAAAAAATAATTTTTTACTGTCGCAAATTTTAATTGCGCCAGGGATTGCCTTTTCTATAGTAAATTATTCAAAAAATAATTTTCAACTGTCGCAAATTTTAATTACGCCAGGGATTGCCTTTTCTATAGTAAATTATTCAAAAAATAATTTTCAGCTGTTGCAAATTTTAATTACGCCAGGGATTGCCTTTTCTATAGTAAATTATTAAAAAATAATTTTCTACTGTCGCAAATTTTAATTACGCCAGGGATTGCCTTTTCTATAGTAAATTATTCAAAAAATAATTTTCAACTGTCGCAAATTTTAATTACGCCAGGGATTGCCTTTTCTATAGTAAATTATTCAAAAAATAATTTTCAACTGTCGCAAATTTTAATTGCGCCAGGGATTGCCTTTTCTATAGTAAATTATTCAAAAAATAATTTTAACTGTCGCAAATTTTAATTGCGCCAGGGATTGCCTTTTCTATAGTAAATTTCTCACAAATTAATTTTTTACTGTCGCAAATTTTAAGTGCGCCAGGGATTGCCTTTTCTATAGTAAATTATTCAAAAAATAATTTTCAACTGTCGCAAATTTCAAATCCGCCAGGGATTGCCTTTTCTATATTAAATTATTCAAAAAATAATTTTATACTGTCGCAAATTTTAATTACGCCAGGGATTGCCTTTTCTATAGTAAATTATTCAAAAAATAATTTTCAACTGTCGCAAATTTTAATTGCGCCAGGGATTGCCTTTTCTATAGTAAATTATTCAAAAAATAATTTTTTACTGTCGCAAATTTCAAATCCGCCAGGGATTGCCTTTTCTATAGTAAATTTTTCAAAAAATAATTTTTTACTGTCGCAAATTTTAAATATCCCAGGTATTGCCTTTTCTATAGTAAATTATTCAAAAAATAATTTTCTACTGTCGCAAATTTTAATTACGCCAGGGATTGCCTTTTCTATAGTAAATTATTCAAAAAATAATTTTCTACTGTCGCAAATTTTAATTACGCCAGGGATTGCCTTTTCTATAGTAAATTATTCAAAAAATAATTTTCTACTGTCGCAAATTTTAATTACGCCAGGGATTGCCTTTTCTATAGTAAATTATTCAAAAAATAATTTTCAACTGTTGCAAATTTTAATTACGCCAGGGATTGCCTTTTCTATAGTAAATTATTCAAAAAATAATTTTCTACTGTCGCAAATTTTAATTACGCCAGGGATTGCCTTTTCTATAGTAAATTATTCAAAAAATAATTTTCAACTGTCGCAAATTTTAATTACGCCAGGGATTGCCTTTTCTATAGTAAATTATTCAAAAAATAATTTTATACTGTCGCAAATTTTAATTACGCCAGGGATTGCCTTTTCTATAGTAAATTATTCAAAAAATAATTTTCTACTGTCGCAAATTTTAATTACGCCAGGGATTGCCTTTTCTATAGTAAATTATTCAAAAAATAATTTTCAACTGTCGCAAATTTTAGTTACGCCAGGGATTGCCTTTTCTATAGTAAATTATTCAAAAAATAATTTTCAACTGTCGCAAATTTTAATTACGCCAGGGATTGCCTTTTCTATAGTAAATTATTCAAAAAATAATTTTCTACTGTCGCAGATTTTAATTACGCCAGGGATTGCCTTTTCTATAGTAAAGTATTCAAAAAATAATTTTCTACTCTCGCAAATTTTAATTACGTCAGGGATTGCCTTTTCTATAGTAAATTATTCAAAAAATAATTTTCTACTGTCGCAAATTTTAATTGCGCCAGGGATTGCCTTTTCTATAGTAAATTATTCAAAAAATAATTTTCAACTGTCGCAAATTTTAATTACGCCAAGGATTGCCTTTTCTATAGTAAATTTTGCAAAAAAATAATGTTATACTGTCGCAAATTTTAATTACGCCAGGGATTGCCTTTTCTATAGTAAATTATTCAAAAAATAATTTTCAACTGTCGCAAATTTTAATTACGCCAGGGATTGCCTTTTCTATAGTAAATTTCTCACAAATTAATTTTTTACTGTCGCAAATTTTAAGTGCGCCAGGGATTGCCTTTTCTATAGTAAATTATTCAAAAAATAATTTTCAACTGTCGCAAATTTTACATACGCCAGGGATTGCCTTTTCTATTGTAAATAATTCAAAAAATAATTTTCTGCTGTCGCAAATTTTAAGTGCGCCAGGGATTGCCTTTTCTATAGTAAATTATTCAAAAAATAATTTTATACTGTCGCAAATTTTAATTACGCCAGAGATTGCCTTTTCTATAGTAAATTATTCAAAAAATAATTTTCTACTGTAGCAAATTTTAATTACGCCAGGGATTGCCTTTTCTATAGTAAATTATTCAAAAAATAATTTTCTACTGTCACAAATTTTAATTACGCCAGGGATTGCCTTTTCTATAGTAAATTATTCAAAAAATAATTTTCAACTGTCGCAAATTTTAATTACGCCAGGGATTGTCTTTTCTATAGTAAATTATTCAAAAAATAATTTTATACTGTCGCAAATTTTAATTACGCCAGGGATTGCCTTTTCTATAGTAAATTATTCAAAAAATAATTTTTTACTGTCGCAAATTTCAAATCCGCCAGGGATTGCCTTTTCTATAGTAAATTATTCAAAAAATAATTTTATACTGTCGCAAATTTTAATTGCGCCAGGGATTGCCTTTTCTATAGTAAATTATTCAAAAAATAATTTTTTACTGTCGCAAATTTTAAGTGCGCCAGGGATTGCCTTTTCTATAGTAAATTTTGCAAAAAAATAATTTTTTACTCTCGCAAATTTTAAATATCACAGGGATTGCCTTTTATATAGTAAATTTCTCACAAATTAATTTTTTACTGTCGAAAATTTTAAATACGCCAGGGATTGCCTTTTCTATAGTAAATTATTCAAAAAATAATTTTTTACTGTCGCAAATTTTAATTACGCCAGGGATTGCCTTTGCTATAGTAAATTATTCAAAAAATAATTTTCTACTGTCGCAAATTTTAATTACGCCAGGGATTGCCTTTTCTATAGTAAATTTTGCAAAAAAATAATTTTTTACTTTCGCAAATTTCAAATCCGCCAGGGATTGCCTTTTCTATAGTAAATTATTCAAAAAATAATTTTTTACTGTCGCAAATTTTAATTACGCCAGGGATTGCCTTTTCTATAGTAAATTTCTCACAAATTAATTTTTTACTGTCGCAAATTTTAAATCAGACAGGGATTGCCTTTTCTATAGTAAATTATTCAAAAAATAATTTTCAACTGTCGCAAATTTTAATTACGCCAGGGATTGCCTTTTCTATAGTAAATTATTAAAAAAATAATTTTATACTGTTGCATATTTTAATTACGCCAGGGATTGCCTTTTCTATAGTAAATTATTCAAAAAATAATTTTCAACTGTCGCAAATTTTAATTGCGCCAGGGATTGCCTTTTCTATAGTAAATTTCTCACAAATTAATTTTTTACTGTCGCAAATTTTAAGTGCGCCAGGGATTGCCTTTTCTATTGTAAATTATTCAAAAAATAATTTTCAACTGTCGCAAAATTTAAATACGCCAGGGATTGCCTTTTCTATAGTAAATTATTCAAAAAATAATTTTCTACTGTCGCAAATTTTAAGTGCGCCAGGGATTGCCTTTTCTATAGTAAATTATTCAAAAAATAATTTTATACTGTCGCAAATTTTAATTGCGCCAGGGATTGCCTTTTCTATAGTAAATTATTCAAAAAATAATTTTCTACTGTCGCAAATTTTAATTACGCCAGGGATTGCCTTTTCTATAGTAAATTATTCAAAAAATAATTTTCTACTGTCGCAAATTTTAATTACGCCAGGGATTGCCCTTTCTGTAGTAAATTATTCAAAAAATAATTTTCAACTGAGCAAATTTTAATTACGCCAGGGATTGTCTTTTCTATAGTAAATTATTCAAAAAATAATTTTATACTATCGCAAATTTTAATTACGCCAGGGATTGCCTTTTCTTTAGCAAATTATTCAAAAAATAATTTTCAACTGTCGCAAATTTTAATTGCGCCAGGGATTGCCTTTTCTATAGTAAATTATTTAAAAAATAATTTTTTACTGTCGCAAATTTCAAATCCGCCATGGATTGCCTTTTCTATAGTAAATTTTTCAAAAAATAATTTTTTTCTGTCGAAAATTTTAAATATTCCAGGGATTGCCTTTTCTATAGTAAATTATTCAAAAAATAATTTTCTACTGTCGCAAATTTTAATTACGCCAGGGATTGCCTTTTCTATAGTAAATTATTCAAAAAATAATTTTCTACTGTCGCAAATTTTTATTACGCCAGGGATTGCCTTTTCTATAGTAAATTATTCAAAAAATAATTTTCTACTGTCGCAAATTTTAATTACGCCAGGGATTGCCTTTTCTATAGTAAATTATTCAAAAAATAATTTTCAACTGTCGCAAATGTTAATTACGCCAGGGATTGCCTTTTCTATAGTGAATTATTCAAAAAAAAAATTTCTACTGTCGCAAATTTTAATTGCGCCAGGGATTGCCTTTTCTATAGTAAATTATTCATAAAATAATTTTATACTGTCGCAAATTTTAATTGCGCCAGAGATTGCCTTTTCTATACTAAATTATTCAAAAAATAATGTTATACTGTCGCAAATTTTAATTACGCCAGGGATTGCCTTTTCTATAGTAAATTATTCAAAAAATAATTTTCTACTGTCGCAAATTTTAATTACGCCAGGGATTGCCTTTTCTATAGTAAATTATTCAAAAAATAATTTTCAACTGTCGCAAATTTTAATTGCGCCAGGGATTGCTTTTTCTATAGTAAATTATTCAAAAAATAATTTTCAACTGTCGCAAATTTTAATTGCACCAGGGATTGCCTTTTCTATAGTAAATTATTCAAAAAATAATTTTATACTGTCGCAAATTTTAATTACGCCAGGGATTGCCTTTTCTATAGTAAATTATTCAAAAAATAATTTTCTACTGTCGCAAATTTTAATCACGCCAGGGATTGCCTTTTCTATAGTAAATTATGCAAACAAATAATTTTCTACTGTCGCAAATTTTAAATACGCCAGGGATTGCCTTTTCTATAGTAAATTATTCAAAAATAATTTTTTACTGTCGCAAATTTCAAATCCGCCAGGGATTGCCTTTTCTATAGTAAATTATTCAAAAATTAATTTTTTACTATCGCAAGTTTTAATTGCGCCAGGGATTGCCTTTTCTATAGTAAATTATTCAAAAAATAATTTTATACTGTCGCAAATTTTAATTACGCCAGGGATTGCCTTTTCTATAGTAAATTATGCAAACAAATAATTTTCTACTGTCGCAAATTTTAAATACGCCAGGGATTGCCTTTTCTATAGTAAATTATTCAAAAATAATTTTCTACTGTCGCAAATTGTAATTGCGTCAGGGATTGCCTTTTCTATAGTAAATTATTCAAAAAATAATTTTTTACTGTCGCAAATTTTAAATATCCCAGGGATTGCCTTTTCTATAGTAAATTATTCAAAAAATAATTTTTTACTGTCGCATATTTTAAGTGCGCCAGCGATTGCCTTCTCTATAGTAAATTATTCAAAAAATAATTTTCAACTGTCGCAAATTTTAATTGCGCCAGGGATTGCCTTTTCTATAGTAAATTATTCAAAAAATATTTTTTTACTGTCGCAAATTTTAAATATCGCAGGGATTGCCTTTTCTATAGTAAATTATTCAAAAAATAATTTTTTACTGTCGCATATTTTAAGTGCGCCAGGGATTGCCTTTTCTATAGTAAATTATTCAAAAAATAATTTTCAACTGTCGCAAATTTTAATTGCGCCAGGGATTGCCTTTTCTATAGTAAATTATTCAAAAAATAATTTTTTACTGTCGCAAATTTCAAATCCGCCAGGGATTGCCTTTTCGATAGTAAATTATTCAAAAAATAATTTTTTACTGTCGCAAATTGTAATTGCGCCAGGGATTGCCTTTTCTATAGTAAATTATTCAAAAAATAATTTTCAACTGTCGCAAATTTTAATTGCTCCAGGGATTGCCTTTTCTATAGTAAATTATTCAAAAAATAATTTTATACTGTCGCAAATTTTAATTACGCCAGGGATTGCCTTTTCTGTAGTAAATTATTCAAAAAATAATTTTCAATTGTCGCAAATTTTAATTGCGCCAGGGATTGCCTTTTCTATAGTAAATTATTCAAAAAATAATTTTTTACTGTCGCAAATTTCAAATCCGCCAGGGATTGCCTTTTCTATAGTAAATTATTCAAAAAATAATTTTATACTGTCGCAAATTTTAATTACGCCAGGGATTGCCTTTTCTATAGTAAATTATTCAAAAAATAATTTTCAACTGTCGCAAATTTCAAATCCGCCAGGGATTGCCTTTTCTATAGTAAATTATTCAAAAAATAATTTTATACTGTCGCAAATTTTAATTACGCCAGGGATTGCCTTTTCTATAGTGAATTATTCAAAAAATAATTTTCAACTGTCGCAAATTTTAATTGCGCCAGGGATTGCCTTTTCTATAGTAAATTATTCAAAAAATAATTTTTTACTGTCGCAAATTTCAAATCCGCCAGGGATTGCATTTTCTATAGTAAATTTTTCAAAAAATAATTTTTTACTTTCGCAAATTTTAAATATCCCAGGGATTGCCTTTTCTATAGTAAATTATTCAAAAAATAATTTTCTACTGTCGCAAATTTTAATTACGCCAGGGATTGCCTTTTCTATAGTAAATTATTCAAAAAATAATTTTCTACTGTCGCAAATTTTAATTACGCCAGGGATTGCCTTTTCTATAGTAAATTATTCAAAAAATAATTTTCTACTGTCGCAAATTTTAATTACGCCAGGGATTGCCTTTTCTATAGTAAATTATTCAAAAAATAATTTACAACTGTTGCAAATTTTAATTACGCCAGGGATTGCCTTTTCTATAGTAAATTATTCAAAAAATAATTTTCTACTGTCGCAAATTTTAATTACGCCAGGGATTGCCTTTTCTATAGTAAATTATTCAAAAAATAATTTTCAACTGTCGCAAATTTTAATTACGCCAGCGATTGCCTTTTCTATAGTAAATTTTGCAAAAAAATAATTTTATACTGTCGCAAATTTTAATTACGCCAGGGATTGCCTTTTCTATAGTAAATTATTCAAAAAATAATTTTCTACTGTCGCAAATTTTAATTACGCCAGGGATTGCCTTTTCTATAGTAAATTATTCAAAAAATAATTTTCAATTGTCGCAAATTTTAATTACGCCAGGGATTGCCTTTTCTATAGTAAATTATTCAAAAAATAATTTTCAACTGTCGCAAATTTTAATTACGCCAGGGATTGCCTTTTCTATAGTAAATTATTCAAAAAATAATTTTATACTGTCGCAAATTTTAATTACGCCAGGGATTGCCTTTTCTATAGTAAAGTATTCAAAAAATAATTTTCTACTGTCGCAAATTTTAATTACGCCAGGGATTGCCTTTTCTATAGTAAATTATTCAAAAAATAATTTTCTACTGTCGCAAATTTTAATTGCGCCAGGGATTGCCTTTTCTATAGTAAATTATTCAAAAAATAATTTTCAACTGTCGCAATTTTTAATTACGCCAAGGATTGCCTTTTCTATAGTAAATTATTCAAAAAATAATTTTTTACTGTCGCAAATTTTAATTGCGCCAGGGATTGCCTTTTCTATAGTAAATTATTCAAAAAATAATTTTCAACTGTCGCAAATTTTAATTACGCCAGGGATTGCCTTTTCTATAGTAAATAATTCAAAAAATAATTTTCAACTGTTGCAAATTTTAATTACGCCAGGGATTGCCTTTTCTATAGTAAATTATTAAAAAATAATTTTCTACTGTCGCAAATTTTAATTACGCCAGGGATTGCCTTTTCTATAGTAAATTATTCAAAAAATAATTTTCAACTGTCGCAAATTTTAATTACGCCAGGGATTGCCTTTTCTATAGTAAATTATTCAAAAAATAATTTTCAACTGTCGCAAATTTTAATTGCGCCAGGGATTGCCTTTTCTATAGTAAATTATTCAAAAAATAATTTTAACTGTCGCAAATTTTAATTGCGCCAGGGATTGCCTTTTCTATAGTAAATTTCTCACAAATTAATTTTTTACTGTCGCAAATTTTAAGTGCGCCAGGGATTGCCTTTTCTATAGTAAATTATTCAAAAAATAATTTTCAACTGTCGCAAATTTCAAATCCGCCAGGGATTGCCTTTTCTATATTAAATTATTCAAAAAATAATTTTATACTGTCGCAAATTTTAATTACGCCAGGGATTGCCTTTTCTATAGTAAATTATTCAAAAAATAATTTTCAACTGTCGCAAATTTTAATTGCGCCAGGGATTGCCTTTTCTATAGTAAATTATTCAAAAAATAATTTTTTACTGTCGCAAATTTCAAATCCGCCAGGGATTGCCTTTTCTATAGTAAATTTTTCAAAAAATAATTTTTTACTGTCGCAAATTTTAAATATCCCAGGGATTGCCTTTTCTATAGTAAATTATTCAAAAAATAATTTTCTACTGTCGCAAATTTTAATTACGCCAGGGATTGCCTTTTCTATAGTAAATTATTCAAAAAATAATTTTCTACTGTCGCAAATTTTAATTACGCCAGGGATTGCCTTTTCTATAGTAAATTATTCAAAAAATAATTTTCTACTGTCGCAAATTTTAATTACGCCAGGGATTGCCTTTTCTATAGTAAATTATTCAAAAAATAATTTTCAACTGTTGCAAATTTTAATTACGCCAGGGATTGCCTTTTCTATAGTAAATTATTCAAAAAATAATTTTCTACTGTCGCAAATTTTAATTACGCCAGGGATTGCCTTTTCTATAGTAAATTATTTAAAAAATAATTTTCAAATGTCGCAAATTTTAATTACGCCAGGGATTGCCTTTTCTATAGTAAATTATTCAAAAAATAATTTTATACTGTCGCAAATTTTAATTACGCCAGGGATTGCCTTTTCTATAGTAAATTAGTCAAAAAATAATTTTCTACTGTCGCAAATTTTAATTACGCCAGGGATTGCCTTTTCTATAGTAAATTATTCAAAAAGTAATATTCAACTGTCGCAAATTTTAATTACGCCAGGGATTGCCTTTTCTATAGTAAATTATTCAAAAAATAATTTTTTACTGTCGCAAATTTCAAATCCGCCAGGGATTGCCTTTTCTATAGTAAATTATTCAAAAAATAATTTTCTACTGTCGCAAATTTTAATTACGCCAGGGATTGCCTTTTCTATAGTAAATTATTCAAAAAATAATTTTCAACTGTCGCAAATTTTAATTACGCCAGGGATTGCCTTTTCTATAGTAAATTATTCAAAAAATAATTTTCTACTGTCGCAGATTTTAATTACGCCAGGGATTGCCTTTTCTATAGTAAAGTATTCAAAAAATAATTTTCTACTCTCGCAAATTTTAATTACGTCAGGGATTGCCTTTTCTATAGTAAATTATTCAAAAAATAATTTTCTACTGTCGCAAATTTTAATTGCGCCAGGGATTGCCTTTTCTATAGTAAATTATTCAAAAAATAATTTTCAACTGTCGCAAATTTTAATTACGCCAAGGATTGCCTTTTCTATAGTAAATTATTCAAAAAATAATTTTTTACTGTCGCAAATTTTAATTGCGCCAGGGATTGCCTTTTCTATAGTAAATTATTCAAAAAATAATTTTCAACTGTCGCAAATTTTAATTGCGCCAGGGATTGCCTTTTCTATAGTAAATTATTCAAAAAATAATTTTCAACTGTCGCAAATTTTAATTACGCCAGGGATTGCCTTTTCTATAGTAAATTATTCAAAAAATTAATTTTCAACTGTCGCAAATTTTAATTGCGCCAGGGATTGCCTTTTCTATAGTAAAGTATTCAAAAAATAATTTTCTACTGTCGCAAATTTTAATTACGCCAGGGATTGCCTTTTCTATAGTAAATTATTCAAAAAATAATTTTCTACTGTCGCAAATTTTAATTGCGCCAGGGATTGCCTTTTCTATAGTAAATTATTCAAAAAATAATTTTCAACTGTCGCAAATTTTAATTACGCCAAGGATTGCCTTTTCTATAGTAAATTATTCAAAAAATAATTTTTTACTGTCGCAAATTTTAATTGCGCCAGGGATTGCCTTTTCTATAGTAAATTATTCAAAAAATAATTATCAACTGTCGCAAATTTTAATTGCGCCAGGGATTGCCTTTTCTATAGTAAATTATTCAAAAAATAATTTTCAACTGTCGCAAATTTTAATTGCGCCAGGAATTGCCTTTTCTATAGTAAATTATTCAAAAAATAATTTTTTACTGTCGCAAATTTCAATTGCGCCAGGGATTGCCTTTTCTATAGTAAATTATTCAAAAAATAATTTTCCACTGTCGCAAATTTTAATTACGCCAGGGATTGCCTTTTCTATAGTAAATTATTCAAAAAATTATTTTCAACTGTCGCAAATTTTAATTACGCCAGGGATTGCCTTTTCTATAGTAAATTATTCAAAAAATAATTTTCAACTGTCGCAAATTTTAATTGCGCCAGGGGTTGCCTCTTCTATAGTAAATTATTCAAAAAATAATTTTCAACTGTCGCAAATTTTAATTACGCCAGGGATTGCCTTTTGTATAGTAAATTATTCAAAAAATAATTTTATACTATCGCAAATTTTAAATACGCCAGGGATTGCCTTTTCTATAGTAAATTATTCAAAAAGTAATATTCAACTGTCGCAAATTTTAATTACGCCAGGGATTGCCTTTTCTATAGTAAATTATTCAAAAAATAATTTTTTACTGTCGCAAATTTCAAATCCGCCAGGGATTGTCTTTTCTATAGTAAATTATTCAAAAAATAATTTTATACTGTCGCAAATTTTAATTGCGCCAGGGATTGCCTTTTCTATAGTAAATTATTCAAAAAATAATTTTTTACTGTCGCAAAGTTTAAGTGCGCCAGGGATTGCCTTTTCTATAGTAAATTTTGCAAAAAAATAATTTTTTACTGTCGGAAATTTTAAATATCCCAGGGATTGCCTTTTCTATAGTAAATTTCTCACAAATTAATTTTTTACTGTCGCAAATTTTAAATACGCCACGGATTGCCTTTTCTATAGTAAATTATTCAAAAAATAATTGTTTACTGTCGCAAATTTTAATTACGCCAGGGATTGCCTTTTCTATAGTAAATTATTCAAAAAATAATTTTCAGCTGTCGCAAATTTTAATTACGCCAGGGATTGCCTTTTCTATAGTAAATTATTCAAAAAATAATTTTCAACTGTTGCAAATTTTAATTACGCCAGGGATTGCCTTTTCTATAGTAAATTATTCAAAAAATAATTTTCTACTGTCGCAAATTTTAAGTACGCCAGGGATTGCCTTTTCTATAGTAAATTATTCAAAAAATAATTTTCAACTGTCGCAAATTTTAAGTACGCCAGGGATTGCCTTTTCTATAGTAAATTATTCAAAAAATAATTTTATACTGTCGCAAATTTTAAATACGCCACGGATTGCCTTTTCTATAGTAAATTTTTCAAAAAATAATTTTTTACTGTCGCAAATTTTAAATATCCCAGGGATTGCCTTTTCTATAGTAAATTATTCAAAAAATAATTTTCTACTGTCGCAAATTTTAATTACGCCAGGGATTGCCTTTTCTATAGTAAATTATTCAAAAAATAATTTTCTACTGTCGCAAATTTTAATTACGCCAGGGATTGCCTTTTCTATAGTAAATTATTCAAAAAATAATTTTCTACTGTCGCAAATTTTAATTACGCCAGGGATTGCCTTTTCTATAGTAAATTATTCAAAAAATAATTTTCAACTGTTGCAAATTTTAATTACGCCAGGGATTGCCTTTTCTATAGTAAATTATTCAAAAAATAATTTTCTACTGTCGCAAATTTTAATTACGCCAGGGATTGCCTTTTCTATAGTAAATTATTCAAAAAATAATTTTCAACTGTCGCAAATTTTAATTACGCCAGGGATTGCCTTTTCTATAGTAAATTATTCAAAAAATAATTTTATACTGTCGCAAATTTTAATTACGCCAGGGATTGCCTTTTCTATAGTAAATTATTCAAAAAATAATTTTCTACTGTCGCAAATTTTAATTACGCCAGGGATTGCCTTTTCTATAGTAAATTATTCAAAAAATAATTTTCAACTGTCGCAAATTTTAATTACGCCAGGGATTGCCTTTTCTATAGTAAATTATTCAAAAAATAATTTTCAACTGTCGCAAATTTTAATTACGCCAGGGATTGCCTTTTCTATAGTAAATTATTCAAAAAATAATTTTCTACTGTCGCAGATTTTAATTACGCCAGGGATTGCCTTTTCTATAGTAAAGTATTCAAAAAATAATTTTCTACTGTCGCAAATTTTAATTACGTCAGGGATTGCCTTTTCTATAGTAAATTATTCAAAAAATAATTTTCTACTGTCGCAAATTTTAATTGCGCCAGGGATTGCCTTTTCTATAGTAAATTATTCAAAAAATAATTTTTTACTGTCGCAAATTTTAATTGCGCCAGGGATTGCCTTTTCTATAGTAAATTATTCAAAAAATAATTTTCAACTGTCGCAAATTTTAATTGCGCCAGGGATTGCCTTTTCTATAGTAAATTATTCAAAAAATAATTTTCTACTGTCGCAAATTTTAATTACGCCAGGGATTGCCTTTTCTATAGTAAATTATTCAAAAAATAATTTTATACTGTCGCAAATTTTAATTGCGCCAGGGATTGCCTTTTCTTTAGTAAATTATTCAAAAAATAATTTTCAACTTTCGCAAATTTTAATTACGCCAAGGATTGCCTTTTCTATAGTAAATTATTCAAAAAATAATTTTTTACTGTCGCAAATTTTAATTGCGCCAGGGATTGCCTTTTCTATAGTAAATTATTCAAAAAATAATTTTCAACTGTCGCAAATTTTAATTGCGCCAGGGATTGCCTCTTCTATAGTAAATTATTCAAAAAATAATTTTCAACTGTCGCAAATTTTAATTACGCCAGGGATTGCCTTTTGTATAGTAAATTATTCAAAAAATAATTTTATACTATCGCAAATTTTAAATACGCCAGGGATTGCCTTTTTCTATAGTAAATTATTCAAAAAGTAATATTCAACTGTCGCAAATTTCAAATCCGCCAGGGATTGCCTTTTCTATAGTAAATTATTCAAAAAATAATTTTATACTGTCGCAAATTTTAATTGCGCCAGGATTGCCTTTTCTATAGTAAATTATTCAAAAAATAATTTTTTACTGTCGCAAAGTTTAAGTGCGCCAGGGATTGCCTTTTCTATAGTAAATTTTGCAAAAAAATAATTTTTTACTGTCGGAAATTTTAAATACGCCAGGGATTGCCTTTTCTATAGTAAATTTCTCACAAATTAATTTTTTACTGTCGCAAATTTTAAATACGCCACGGATTGCCTTTTCTATAGTAAATTATTCAAAAAATAATTGTTTACAGTCGCAAATTTTAATTACGCCAGGGATTGCCTTTTCTATAGTAAATTATTCAAAAAATAATTTTCAACTGTCGCAAATTTTAATTACGCCAGGGATTGCCTTTTCTATAGTAAATTATTCAAAAAATAATTTTCTACTGTCGCAAATTTTAATTACGCCAGGGATTGCCTTTTCTATAGTAAATTATTCAAAAAATAATTTTCTACTGTCGCAAATTTTAATTACGCCAGGGATTGCCTTTTCTATAGTAAATTATTCAAAAAATAATTTTCAACTGTTGCAAATTTTAATTACGCCAGGGATTGCCTTTTCTATAGTAAATTATTCAAAAAATAATTTTCTACTGTCGCAAATTTTAATTACGCCAGGGATTGCCTTTTCTATAGTAAATTATTCAAAAAATAATTTTCAACTGTCGCAAATTTTAATTACGCCAGGGATTGCCTTTTCTATAGTAAATTATTCAAAAAATAATTTTCAACTGTCGCAAATTTTAATTGCGCCAGGGATTGCCTTTTCTATAGTAAATTATTCAAAAAATAATTTTCAACTGTCGCAAATTTTAATTGCACCAAGGACTGCCTTTTCTATAGTAAATTTCTCACAAATTAATTTTTTACTGTCGCAAATTTCAAATCCGCCAGGGATTGCCTTTTCGATAGTAAATTATTCAAAAAATAATTTTTTACTGTCGCAAATTGTAATTGCGCCAGCGATTGCCTTTTCTATAGTAAATTATTCAAAAAATAATTTTTTACTGTCGCATATTTTAAGTGCGCCAGCGATTGCCTTCTCTATAGTAAATTATTCAAAAAATAATTTTCAACTGTCGCAAATTTTAATTGCGCCAGGGATTGCCTTTTCTATAGTAAATTATTCAAAAAATATTTTTTTACTGTCGCAAATTTTAAATATCCCAGGGATTGCCTTTTCTATAGTAAATTATTCAAAAAATAATTTTTTACTGTCGCATATTTTAAGTGCGCCAGCGATTGCCTTCTCTATAGTAAATTATTCAAAAAATAATTTTCAACTGTCGCAAATTTTAATTGCGCCAGGGATTGCCTTTTCTATAGTAAATTATTCAAAAAATATTTTTTTACTGTCGCAAATTTTAAATATCCCAGGGATTGCCTTTTCTATAGTAAATTATTCAAAAAATAATTTTTTACTGTCGCATATTTTAAGTGCGCCAGGGATTGCCTTTACTATAGTAAATTATTCAAAAAATAATTTTCAACTGTCGCAAATTTTAATTGCGCCAGGGATTGCCTTTTCTATAGTAAATTATTCAAAAAATAATTTTTTACTGTCGCAAATTTCAAATCCGCCAGGGATTGCCTTTTCGATAGTAAATTATTCAAAAAATAATTTTTTACTGTCGCAAATTGTAATTGCGCCAGGGATTGCCTTTTCTATAGTAAATTATTCAAAAAATAATTTTCAACTGTCGCAAATTTTAATTACTCCAGGGATTGCCTTTTCTATAGTAAATTATTCAAAAAATAATTTTATACTGTCGCAAATTTTAATTACGCCAGGGATTGCCTTTTCTGTAGTAAATTATTCAAAAAATAATTTTCAATTGTCGCAAATTTTAATTGCGCCAGGGATTGCCTTTTCTATAGTAAATTATTCAAAAAATAATTTTTTACTGTCGCAAATTTCAAATCCGCCAGGGATTGCCTTTTCTATAGTAAATTATTCAAAAAATAATTTTATACTGTCGCAAATTTTAATTACGCCAGGGATTGCCTTTTCTATAGTAAATTATTCAAAAAATAATTTTCAACTGTCGCAAATTTCAAATCCGCCAGGGATTGCCTTTTCTATAGTAAATTATTCAAAAAATAATTTTATACTGTCGCAAATTTTAATTACGCCAGGGATTGCCTTTTCTATAGTGAATTATTCAAAAAATAATTTTCAACTGTCGCAAATTTTAATTGCGCCAGGGATTGCCTTTTCTATAGTAAATTATTCAAAAAATAATTTTTTACTGTCGCAAATTTCAAATCCGCCAGGGATTGCATTTTCTATAGTAAATTTTTCAAAAAATAATTTTTTACTGTCGCAAATTTTAAATATCCCAGGGATTGCCTTTTCTATAGTAAATTATTCAAAAAATAATTTTCTACTGTCGCAAATTTTAATTACGCCAGGGATTGCCTTTTCTATAGTAAATTATTCAAAAAATAATTTTCTACTGTCGCAAATTTTAATTACGCCAGGGATTGCCTTTTCTATAGTAAATTATTCAAAAAATAATTTTCTACTGTCGCAAATTTTAATTACGCCAGGGATTGCCTTTTCTATAGTAAATTATTCAAAAAATAATTTACAACTGTTGCAAATTTTAATTACGCCAGGGATTGCCTTTTCTATAGTAAATTATTCAAAAAATAATTTTCTACTGTCGCAAATTTTAATTACGCCAGGGATTGCCTTTTCTATAGTAAATTATTCAAAAAATAATTTTCAACTGTCGCAAATTTTAATTACGCCAGCGATTGCCTTTTCTATAGTAAATTTTGCAAAAAAATAATTTTATACTGTCGCAAATTTTAATTACGCCAGGGATTGCCTTTTCTATAGTAAATTATTCAAAAAATAATTTTCTACTGTCGCAAATTTTAATTACGCCAGGGATTGCCTTTTCTATAGTAAATTATTAAAAAAATAATTTTCAATTGTCGCAAATTTTAATTATGCCAGGGATTGCCTTTTCTATAGTAAATTATTCAAAAAATAATTTTCAACTGTCGCAAATTTTAATTACGCCAGGGATTGCCTTTTCTATAGTAAATTATTCAAAAAATAATTTTATACTGTCGCAAATTTTAATTACGCCAGGGATTGCCTTTTCTATAGTAAAGTATTCAAAAAATAATTTTCTACTGTCGCAAATTTTAATTACGCCAGGGATTGCCTTTTCTATAGTAAATTATTCAAAAAATAATTTTCTACTGTCGCAAATTTTAATTGCGCCAGGGATTGCCTTTTCTATAGTAAATTATTCAAAAAATAATTTTCAACTGTCGCAATTTTTAATTACGCCAAGGATTGCCTTTTCTATAGTAAATTATTCAAAAAATAATTTTTTACTGTCGCAAATTTTAATTGCGCCAGGGATTGCCTTTTCTATAGTAAATTATTCAAAAAATAATTTTCAACTGTCGCAAATTTTAATTACGCCAGGGATTGCCTTTTCTATAGTAAATAATTCAAAAAATAATTTTCAACTGTTGCAAATTTTAATTACGCCAGGGATTGCCTTTTCTATAGTAAATTATTAAAAAATAATTTTCTACTGTCGCAAATTTTAATTACGCCAGGGATTGCCTTTTCTATAGTAAATTATTCAAAAAATAATTTTCAACTGTCGCAAATTTTAATTACGCCAGGGATTGCCTTTTCTATAGTAAATTATTCAAAAAATAATTTTCAACTGTCGCAAATTTTAATTGCGCCAGGGATTGCCTTTTCTATAGTAAATTATTCAAAAAATAATTTTAACTGTCGCAAATTTTAATTGCGCCAGGGATTGCCTTTTCTATAGTAAATTTCTCACAAATTAATTTTTTACTGTCGCAAATTTTAAGTGCGCCAGGGATTGCCTTTTCTATAGTAAATTATTCAAAAAATAATTTTCAACTGTCGCAAATTTCAAATCCGCCAGGGATTGCCTTTTCTATATTAAATTATTCAAAAAATAATTTTATACTGTCGCAAATTTTAATTACGCCAGGGATTGCCTTTTCTATAGTAAATTATTCAAAAAATAATTTTCAACTGTCGCAAATTTTAATTGCGCCAGGGATTGCCTTTTCTATAGTAAATTATTCAAAAAATAATTTTTTACTGTCGCAAATTTCAAATCCGCCAGGGATTGCCTTTTCTATAGTAAATTTTTCAAAAAATAATTTTTTACTGTCGCAAATTTTAAATATCCCAGGGATTGCCTTTTCTATAGTAAATTATTCAAAAAATAATTTTCTACTGTCGCAAATTTTAATTACGCCAGGGATTGCCTTTTCTATAGTAAATTATTCAAAAAATAATTTTCTACTGTCGCAAATTTTAATTACGCCAGGGATTGCCTTTTCTATAGTAAATTATTCAAAAAATAATTTTCTACTGTCGCAAATTTTAATTACGCCAGGGATTGCCTTTTCTATAGTAAATTATTCAAAAAATAATTTTCACCTGTTGCAAATTTTAATTACGCCAGGGATTGCCATTTCTATAGTAAATTATTCAAAAAATAATTTTCTACTGTCGCAAATTTTAATTACGCCAGGGATTGCCTTTTCTATAGTAAATTATTCAAAAAATAATTTTCAAATGTCGCAAATTTTAATTACGCCAGGGATTGCCTTTTCTATAGTAAATTATTCAAAAAATAATTTTATACTGTCGCAAATTTTAATTACGCCAGGGATTGCCTTTTCTATAGTAAATTAGTCAAAAAATAATTTTCTACTGTCGCAAATTTTAATTACGCCAGGGATTGCCTTTTCTATAGTAAATTATTCAAAAAATAATTTTCAACTGTCGCAAATTTTAATTACGCCAGGGATTGCCTTTTCTATAGTAAATTATTCAAAAAATAATTTTCAACTGTCGCAAATTTTAATTACGCCAGGGATTGCCTTTTCTATAGTAAATTATTCAAAAAATAATTTTCTACTGTCGCAGATTTTAATTACGCCAGGGATTGCCTTTTCTATAGTAAAGTATTCAAAAAATAATTTTCTACTCTCGCAAATTTTAATTACGTCAGGGATTGCCTTTTCTATAGTAAATTATTCAAAAAATAATTTTCTACTGTCGCAAATTTTAATTGCGCCAGGGATTGCCTTTTCTATAGTAAATTATTCAAAAAATAATTTTCAACTGTCGCAAATTTTAATTACGCCAAGGATTGCCTTTTCTATAGTAAATTATTCAAAAAATAATTTTTTACTGTCGCAAATTTTAATTGCGCCAGGGATTGCCTTTTCTATAGTAAATTATTCAAAAAATAATTTTCAACTGTCGCAAATTTTAATTGCGCCAGGGATTGCCTTTTCTATAGTAAATTATTCAAAAAATAATTTTCAACTGTCGCAAATTTTAATTACGCCAGGGATTGCCTTTTCTATAGTAAATTATTCAAAAAATTAATTTTCAACTGTCGCAAATTTTAATTGCGCCAGGGATTGCCTTTTCTATAGTAAAGTATTCAAAAAATAATTTTCTACTGTCGCAAATTTTAATTACGCCAGGGATTGCCTTTTCTATAGTAAATTATTCAAAAAATAATTTTCTACTGTCGCAAATTTTAATTGCGCCAGGGATTGCCTTTTCTATAGTAAATTATTCAAAAAATAATTTTCAACTGTCGCAAATTTTAATTGCGCCAAGGATTGCCTTTTCTATAGTAAATTATTCAAAAAATAATTTTTTACTGTCGCAAATTTTAATTGCGCCAGGGATTGCCTTTTCTATAGTAAATTATTCAAAAAATAATTATCAACTGTCGCAAATTTTAATTGCGCCAGGGATTGCCTTTTCTATAGTAAATTATTCAAAAAATAATTTTCAACTGTCGCAAATTTTAATTGCGCCAGGAATTGCCTTTTCTATAGTAAATTATTCAAAAAATAATTTTTTACTGTCGCAAATTTCAATTGCGCCAGGGATTGCCTTTTCTATAGTAAATTATTCAAAAAATAATTTTCCACTGTCGCAAATTTTAATTACGCCAGGGATTGCCTTTTCTATAGTAAATTATTCAAAAAATTATTTTCAACTGTCGCAAATTTTAATTACGCCAGGGATTGCCTTTTCTATAGTAAATTATTCAAAAAATAATTTTCAACTGTCGCAAATTTTAATTGCGCCAGCGATTGCCTCTTCTATAGTAAATTATTCAAAAAATAATTTTCAACTGTCGCAAATTTTAATTACGCCAGGGATTGCCTTTTGTATAGTAAATTATTCAAAAAATAATTTTATACTATCGCAAATTTTAAATACGCCAGGGATTGCCTTTTCTATAGTAAATTATTCAAAAAGTAATATTCAACTGTCGCAAATTTTAATTACGCCAGGGATTGCCTTTTCTATAGTAAATTATTCAAAAAATAATTTTTTACTGTCGCAAATTTCAAATCCGCCAGGGACTGCCTTTTCTATAGTAAATTATTCAAAAAATAATTTTATACTGTCGCAAATTTTAATTGCGCCAGGGATTGCCTTTTCTATAGTAAATTATTCAAAAAATAATTTTTTACTGTCGCAAAGTTTAAGTGCGCCAGGGATTGCCTTTTCTATAGTAAATTTTGCAAAAAAATAATTTTTTACTGTCGGAAATTTTAAATATCCCAGGGATTGCCTTTTCTATAGTAAATTTCTCACAAATTAATTTTTTACTGTCGCAAATTTTAAATACGCCACGGATTGCCTTTTCTATAGTAAATTATTCAAAAAATAATTGTTTACTGTCGCAAATTTTAATTACGCCAGGGATTGCCTTTTCTATAGTAAATTATTCAAAAAATAATTTTCAACTGTCGCAAATTTTAATTACGCCAGGGATTGCCTTTTCTATAGTAAATTATTCAAAAAATAATTTTCAACTGTTGCAAATTTTAATTACGCCAGGGATTGCCTTTTCTATAGTAAATTATTCAAAAAATAATTTTCTACTGTCGCAAATTTTAAGTACGCCAGGGATTGCCTTTTCTATAGTAAATTATTCAAAAAATAATTTTCAACTGTCGCAAATTTTAATTACGCCAGGGATTGCCTTTTCTATAGTAAATTATTCAAAAAATAATTTTATACTGTCGCAAATTTTAAATACGCCACGGATTGCCTTTTCTATAGTAAATTTTTCAAAAAATAATTTTTTACTGTCGCAAATTTTAAATATCCCAGGGATTGCCTTTTCTATAGTAAATTATTCAAAAAATAATTTTCTACTGTCGCAAATTTTAATTACGCCAGGGATTGCCTTTTCTATAGTAAATTATTCAAAAAATAATTTTCTACTGTCGCAAATTTTAATTACGCCAGGGATTGCCTTTTCTATAGTAAATTATTCAAAAAATAATTTTCTACTGTCGCAAATTTTAATTACGCCAGGGATTGCCTTTTCTATAGTAAATTATTCAAAAAATAATTTTCAACTGTTGCAAATTTTAATTACGCCAGGGATTGCCTTTTCTATAGTAAATTATTCAAAAAATAATTTTCTACTGTCGCAAATTTTAATTACGCCAGGGATTGCCTTTTCTATAGTAAATTATTCAAAAAATAATTTTCAACTGTCGCAAATTTTAATTACGCCAGGGATTGCCTTTTCTATAGTAAATTATTCAAAAAATAATTTTATACTGTCGCAAATTTTAATTACGCCAGGGATTGCCTTTTCTATAGTAAATTATTCAAAAAATAATTTTCTACTGTCGCAAATTTTAATTACGCCAGGGATTGCCTTTTCTATAGTAAATTATTCAAAAAATAATTTTCAACTGTCGCAAATTTTAATTACGCCAGGGATTGCCTTTTCTATAGTAAATTATTCAAAAAATAATTTTCAACTGTCGCAAATTTTAATTACGCCAGGGATTGCCTTTTCTATAGTAAATTATTCAAAAAATAATTTTCTACTGTCGCAGATTTTAATTACGCCAGGGATTGCCTTTTCTATAGTAAAGTATTCAAAAAATAATTTTCTACTGTCGCAAATTTTAATTACGTCAGGGATTGCCTTTTCTATAGTAAATTATTCAAAAAATAATTTTCTACTGTCGCAAATTTTAATTGCGCCAGGGATTGCCTTTTCTATAGTAAATTATTCAAAAAATAATTTTTTACTGTCGCAAATTTTAATTGCGCCAGGGATTGCCTTTTCTATAGTAAATTATTCAAAAAATAATTTTCAACTGTCGCAAATTTTAATTGCGCCAGGGATTGCCTTTTCTATAGTAAATTATTCAAAAAATAATTTTCTACTGTCGCAAATTTTAATTACGCCAGGGATTGCCTTTTCTATAGTAAATTATTCAAAAAATAATTTTATACTGTCGCAAATTTTAATTGCGCCAGGGATTGCCTTTTCTTTAGTAAATTATTCAAAAAATAATTTTCACTGTCGCAAATTTTAATTACGCCAAGGATTGCCTTTTCTATAGTAAATTATTCAAAAAATAATTTTTTACTGTCGCAAATTTTAATTGCGCCAGGGATTGCCTTTTCTATAGTAAATTATTCAAAAAATAATTTTCAACTGTCGCAAATTTTAATTGCGCCAGGGATTGCCTCTTCTATAGTAAATTATTCAAAAAATAATTTTCAACTGTCGCAAATTTTAATTACGCCAGGGATTGCCTTTTTGTATAGTAAATTATTCAAAAAATAATTTTATACTATCGCAAATTTTAAATACGCCAGGGATTGCCTTTTCTATAGTAAATTATTCAAAAAGTAATATTCAACTGTCGCAAATTTCAAATCCGCCAGGGATTGCCTTTTCTATAGTAAATTATTCAAAAAATAATTTTATACTGTCGCAAATTTTAATTGCGCCAGGGATTGCCTTTTCTATAGTAAATTATTCAAAAAATAATTTTTTACTGTCGCAAAGTTTAAGTGCGCCAGGGATTGCCTTTTCTATAGTAAATTTTGCAAAAAAATAATTTTTTACTGTCGGAAATTTTAAATATCCCAGGGATTGCCTTTTCTATAGTAAATTTCTCACAAATTAATTTTTTACTGTCGCAAATTTTAAATACGCCACGGATTGCCTTTTCTATAGTAAATTATTCAAAAAATAATTGTTTACAGTCGCAAATTTTAATTACGCCAGGGATTGCCTTTTCTATAGTAAATTATTCAAAAAATAATTTTCAACTGTCGCAAATTTTAATTACGCCAGGGATTGCCTTTTCTATAGTAAATTATTCAAAAAATAATTTTCTACTGTCGCAAATTTTAATTACGCCAGGGATTGCCTTTTCTATAGTAAATTATTCAAAAAATAATTTTCTACTGTCGCAAATTTTAATTACGCCAGGGATTGCCTTTTCTATAGTAAATTATTCAAAAAATAATTTTCAACTGTTGCAAATTTTAATTACGCCAGGGATTGCCTTTTCTATAGTAAATTATTCAAAAAATAATTTTCTACTGTCGCAAATTTTAATTACGCCAGGGATTGCCTTTTCTATAGTAAATTATTCAAAAAATAATTTTCAACTGTCGCAAATTTTAATTACGCCAGGGATTGCCTTTTCTATAGTAAATTATTCAAAAAATAATTTTCAACTGTCGCAAATTTTAATTGCGCCAGGGATTGCCTTTTCTATAGTAAATTATTCAAAAAATAATTTTCAACTGTCGCAAATTTTAATTGCACCAGGGACTGCCTTTTCTATAGTAAATTTCTCACAAATTAATTTTTTACTGTCGCAAATTTTAAGTGCGCCAGGGATTGCCTTTTCTATAGTAAATTATTCAAAAAATAATTTTCAACTGTCGCAAATTTCAAATCCGCCAGGGATTGCCTTTTCTATAGTAAATTATTCAAAAAATAATTTTATGCTGTCGCAAATTTTAATTACGTCAGGGATTGCCTTTTCTATAGTGAATTATTCAAAAAATAATTTTCAACTGTCGCAAATTTTAATTGCGCCAGGGATTGCCTTTTCTATAGTAAATTATTCAAAAAATAATTTTTTACTGTCGCAAATTTCAAATCCGCCAGGGATTGCCTTTTCTATAGTAAATTTTTCAAAAAATAATTTTTTACTGTCGCAAATTTTAAATATCCCAGGGATTGCGTTTTCTATAGTAAATTATTCAAAAAATAATTTTCTACTGTCGCAAATTTTAATTACGCCAGGGATTGCCTTTTCTATCGTAAATTATTCAAAAAATAATTTTCTACTGTCGCAAATTTTAATTACGCCAGGGATTGCCTTTTCTATAGTAAATTATTCAAAAAATAATTTTCTAATGTCGCAAATTTTAATTACGCCAGGGATTGCCTTTTCTATAGTAAATTATTCAAAAAATAATTTTCAACTGTTGCAAATTTTAATTACGCCAGGGATTGCCTTTTCTATAGTAAATTATTCAAAAAATAATTTTCTACTGTCGCAAATTTTAATTACGCCAGGGATTGCCTTTTCTATAGTAAATTATTCAAAAAATAATTTTCAACTGTCGCAAATTTTAATTACGCCAGGGATTGCCTTTTCTATAGTAAATTATTCAAAAAATAATTTTATACTGTCGCAAATTTTAATTACGCCAGGGATTGCCTTTTCTATAGAAAATTATTCAAAAAATAATTTTCTACTGTCGCAAATTTTAATTACGCCAGGGATTGCCTTTTCTATAGTAAATTATTCAAAAAATAATTTTCAACTGTCGCAAATTTTAATTACGCCAGGGATTGCCTTTTCTATAGTAAATTATTCAAAAAATAATTTTCAACTGTCGCAAATTTTAATTACGCCAGGGATTGCCTTTTCTATAGTAAATTATTCAAAAAATAATTTTCTACTGTCGCAAATTTTAATTACGCCAGGGATTGCCTTTCCTATAGTAAAGTATTCAAAAAATAATTTTCTACTGTCGCAAATTTTAATTACGCCAGGGATTGCCTTTTCTATAGTAAATTATTCAAAAAATAATTTTCTACTGTCGCAAATTTTAATTGCGCCAGGGATTGCCTTTTCTATAGTAAATTATTCAAAAAATAATTTTCAACTGTCGCAAATTTTAATTACGCCAAGGATTGCCTTTTCTATAGTAAATTATTCAAAAAATAATTTTTTACTGTCGCAAATTTTAATTGCGCCAGGGATTGCCTTTTCTATAGTAAATTATTCAAAAAATAATTTTCAACTGTCGCAAATTTTAATTGCGCCAGGGATTGCCCTTTCTATAGTAAATTATTCAAAAAATAATTTTCAACTGTCGCAAATTTTAATTGCGCCAGGGATTGCCTTTTCTATAGTAAATTATTCAAAAAATTAATTTTCAACTGTCGCAAATTTTAATTGCGCCAGGGATTGCCTTTTCTATAGTAAAGTATTCAGAAAATAATTTTCTACTGTCGCAAATTTTAATTACGCCAGGGATTGCCTTTTCTATAGTAAATTATTCAAAAAATAATTTTCCACTGTCGCAAATTTTAACTGCGCCAGGGATTGCCTTTTCTATAGTAAATTATTCAAAAAATAATTTTCAACTGTCGCAAATTTTAATTACGCCAAGGATTGCCTTTTCTATAGTAAATTATTCAAAAAATAATTTTCTACTGTCGCAAATTTTAATTACGCCAGGGATTGCCTTTTCTATAGTAAATTATTCAAAAAATAATTTTCAACTGTCGCAAATTTTAATTACGCCAGGGATTGCCTTTTCTATAGTAAATTATTCAAAAAATAATTTTCTACTGTCGCAGATTTTAATTACGCCAGGGATTGCCTTTTCTATAGTAAAGTATTCAAAAAATAATTTTCTACTGTCGCAAATTTTAATTACGTCAGGGATTGCCTTTTCTATAGTAAATTATTCAAAAAATAATTTTCTACTGTCGCAAATTTTAATTGCGCCAGGGATTGCCTTTTCTATAGTAAATTATTCAAAAAATAATTTTCAAATGTCGCAAATTTTAATTACGCCAAGGATTGCCTTTTCTATAGTAAATTATTCAAAAAATAATTTTTTACTGTCGCAAATTTTAATTGCGCCAGGGATTGCCTTTTCTATAGTAAATTATTCAAAAAATAATTTTCAACTGTCGCAAATTTTAATTGCGCCAGGGATTGCCTTTTCTATAGTAAATTATTCAAAAAATAATTTTCAACTGTCGCAAATTTTAATTGCGCCAGGGATTGCCTTTTTTATAGTAAATTATTCAAAAAATTAATTTTCAACTGTCGCAAATTTTAATTGCGCCAGGGATTGCCTTTTCTATAGTAAAGTATTCAAAAAATAATTTTCTACTGTCGCAAATTTTAATTACGCCAGGGATTGCCTTTTCTATAGTAAATTATTCAAAAAATAATTTTCTACTGTCGCAAATTTTAATTGCGCCAAGGATTGCCTTTTCTATAGTAAATTATTCAAAAAAATAATTTTCAACTGTCGCAAATTTTAATTACGCCAAGGATTGCCTTTTCTATAGTAAATTATTCAAAAAATAATTTTTTACTGTCGCAAATTTTAATTGCGCCAGGGATTGCCTTTTCTATAGTAAATTATTCAAAAAATAATTATCAACTGTCGCAAATTTTAATTGCGCCAGGGATTGCCTTTTCTATAGTAAATTATTCAAAAAATAATTTTCAACTGTCGCAAATTTTAATTGCGCCAGGGATTGCCTTTTCTGTAGTAAATTATTCAAAAAATAATTTTTTACTGTCGCAAATTTCAATTGCGCCAGGGATTGCCTTTTCTATAGTAAATTATTCAAAAAATAATTTTCCACTGTCGCAAATTTTAATTACGCCAGGGATTGCCTTTTCTATAGTAAATTATTCAAAAAATAATTTTCAACTGTCGCAAATTTTAATTACGCCAGGGATTGCCTTTTCTATAGTAAATTATTCAAAAAATATTTTTCAACTGTCGCAAATTTTAATTGCGCCAGGGATTGCCTCTTCTATAGTAAATTATTCAAAAAATAATTTTCAACTGTCGCAAATTTTAATTACGCCAGGGATTGCCTTTTGTATAGTAAATTATTCAAAAAATAATTTTATACTATCGCAAATTTTAAATACGCCAGGGATTGCCTTTTCTATAGTAAATTATTCAAAAAGTAATATTCAACTGTCGCAAATTTTAATTACGCCAGGGATTGCCTTTTCTATAGTAAATTATTCAAAAAATAATTTTTTACTGTCGCAAATTTCAAATCCGCCAGGGATTGCCTTTTCTATAGTAAATTATTCAAAAAATAATTTTATACTGTCGCAAATTTTAATTGCGCCAGGGATTGCCTTTTCTATAGTAAATTATTCAAAAAATAATTTTTTACTGTCGCAAAGTTTAAGTGCGCCAGGGATTGCCTTTTCTATAGTAAATTTTGCAAAAAAATAATTTTTTACTGTCGGAAATTTTAAATATCCCAGGGATTGCCTTTTCTATAGTAAATTTCTCACAAATTAATTTTTTACTGTCGCAAATTTTAAATACGCCACGGATTGCCTTTTCTATAGTAAATTATTCAAAAAATAATTGTTTACTGTCGCAAATTTTAATTACGCCAGGGATTGCCTTTTCTATAGTAAATTATTCAAAAAATAATTTTCAACTGTCGCAAATTTTAATTACGCCAGGGATTGCCTTTTCTATAGTAAATTATTCAAAAAATAATTTTCTACTGTCGCAAATTTTAATTACGCCAGGGATTGCCTTTTCTATAGTAAATTATTCAAAAAATAATTTTCTACTGTCGCAAATTTTAATTACGCCTGGGATTGCCTTTTCTATAGTAAATTATTCAAAAAATAATTTTCAACTGTTGCAAATTTTAATTACGCCAGGGATTGCCTTTTCTATAGTAAATTATTCAAAAAATAATTTTCTACTGTCGCAAATTTTAATTACGCCAGGGATTGCCTTTTCTATAGTAAATTATTCAAAAAATAATTTTCAACTGTCGCAAATTTTAATTACGCCAGGGATTGCCTTTTCTATAGTAAATTATTCAAAAAATAATTTTCAACTGTCGCAAATTTTAATTGCGCCAGGTATTGCCTTTTCTATAGTAAATTATTCAAAAAATAATTTTCAACTGTCGCAAATTTTAATTGCACCAGGGACTGCCTTTTCTATAGTAAATTTCTCACAAATTAATTTTTTACTGTCGCAAATTTTAAGTGCGCCAGGGATTGCCTTTTCTATAGTAAATTATTCAAAAAATAATTTTCAACTGTCGCAAATTTCAAATCCGCCAGGGATTGCCTTTTCTATAGTAAATTATTCAAAAAATAATTTTATACTGTCGCAAATTTTAATTACGCCAGGGATTGCCTTTTCTATAGTGAATTATTCAAAAAATAATTTTCAACTGTCGCAAATTTTAATTACGCCAGGGATTGCCTTTTCTATAGTAAATTATTCAAAAAATAATTTTTTACTGTCGCAAATTTCAAATCCGCCAGGGATTGCCTTTTCTATAGTAAATTTTTCAAAAAATAATTTTTTACTGTCGCAAATTTTAAATATCCCAGGGGTTGCCTTTTCTATAGTAAATTATTCAAAAAATAATTTTCTACTGTCGCAAATTTTAATTACGCCAGGGATTGCCTTTCCTATAGTAAAGTATTCAAAAAATAATTTTCTACTATCGCAAATTTTAATTACGCCAGGGATTGCCTTTTTTTTGGTAAATTATTCAAAAAATAATTTTCTACTGTCGCAAATTTTAATTGCGCCAGGGATTGCCTTTTCTATAGTAAATTATTCAAAAAATAATTTTCAACTGTCGCAAATTTTAATTACGCCAAGGATTGCCTTTTCTATAGTAAATTATTCAAAAAATAATTTTTTACTGTCGCAAATTTTAATTGCGCCAGGGATTGCCTTTTCTATAGTAAATTATTCAAAAAATAATTTTCAACTGTCGCAAATTTTAATTGCGCCAGGGATTGCCTTTTCTATAGTAAATTATTCAAAAAATAATTTTCAACTGTCGCAAATTTTAATTGCGCCAGGGATTGCCTTTTCTATAGTAAATTATTCAAAAAATTAATTTTCAACTGTCGCAAATTTTAATTGCGCCAGGGATTGCCTTTTCTATAGTAAAGTATTCAGAAAATAATTTTCTACTGTCGCAAATTTTAATTACGCCAGGGATTGCCTTTTCTATAGTAAATTATTCAAAAAATAATTTTCTACTGTCGCAAATTTTAACTGCGCCAGGGATTGCCTTTTCTATAGTAAATTATTCAAAAAATAATTTTCAACTGTCGCAAATTTTAATTACGCCAAGGATTGCCTTTTCTATAGTAAATTATTCAAAAAATAATTTTTTACTGTCGCAAATTTTAATTGCGCCAGGGATTGCCTTTTCTATAGTAAATTATTCCAAAAATAATTTTCAACTGACGCAAATTTTAATTGCGCCAGGGATTGCCTTTTCTATAGTAAATTATTCAAAAAATAATTTTTAACTGTCGCAAATTTTAATTGCCCCAGGGATTGCCTTTTCTATAGTAAATTATTCAAAAAATAATTTTTTACTGTCGCAAATTTCAATTGCGCCAGGGATTGCCTTTTCTATAGTAAATTATTCAAAAAATAATTTCACTGTCGCAAATTTTAATTACGCCAGGGATTGCCTTTTCTATAGTAAATTATTCAAAAATAATTTTCAACTGTCGCAAATTTTAATTACGCCAGGGATTTGCCTTTTCTATAGTAAAATTATTCAAAAAAATCAATTTTCTTCAACTGTCGCAAATTTTAATTGCGCCAGGATTGCCTTTTCTATAGTAAATTATTCAAAAAATAATTTTTCAACTGTCGCAAATTTTAATTACGCCAGGGATTGCCTTTTCTATAGTAAATTATTTCAAAAAATAATTTTATACTATCGCAAATTTTAAATACGCCAGGGATTTGCCTTTTCTATAGATTCAAAAAATAATATTCAACTGTCGCAAATTTTAATTACGCCAGGGATTGCCTTTTCTATAGTAAATTATTCAAAAAATAATTTTCAACTGTCGCAAATTTTAATTTGCGCCAGGGATTGCCTCTTCTATAGTAAATTATTCAAAAAATAATTTTCAACTGTCGCAAATTTTTAATTACGCCAGGGATTGCCTTTTGTATAGTAAATTATTCAAAAAAATAATTTTATACTATCACAAATTTTAAATACGCCAGGGATTGCCTTTTCTATAGTAAATTATTCAAAAAGTAATATTCAACTGTCGCAAATTTTAATTACGCCAGGGATTGCCTTTTCTATAGTAAATTATTCAAAAAATAATTTTTTACTGTCGCAAATTTCAAATCCGCCAGGGATTGCCTTTTCTATAGTAAATTATTCAAAAAATAATTTTATACTGTCGCAAATTTTAATTGCGCCAGGGTTTGCCTTTTCTATAGTAAATTATTCAAAAAATAATTTTTTACTGTCGCAAAGTTTAAGTGCGCCAGGGATTGCCTTTTCTATAGAAAATTTTGCAAAAAAATAATTTTTTACTGTCGGAAATTTTAAATATCCCAGGGATTGCCTTTTCTATAGTAAATTTCTCACAAATTAATTTTTTACTGTCGCAAATTTTAAATACGCCACGGATTGCCTTTTCTATAGTAAATTATTCAAAAAATAATTGTTTACTGTCGCAAATTTTAATTACGCCAGGGATTGCCTTTTCTATAGTAAATTATTCAAAAAATAATTTTCAACTGTCGCAAATTTTAGTTACGCCAGGGATTGCCTTTTCTATAGTAAATTATTCAAAAAATAATTTTCTACTGTCGCAAATTTTAATTACGCCAGGGAATGCCTTTTCTATAGTAAATTATTCAAAAAATAGTTTTCTACTGTCGCAAATTTTAATTACGCCAGGGATTGCCTTTTCTATAGTAAATTATTCAAAAAATAATTTTCAACTGTTGCAAATTTTAATTACGCCAGGGATTGCCTTTTCTATAGTAAATTATTCAAAAAATAATTTTCTACTGTCGCAAATTTTAATTACGCCAGGGATTGCCTTTTCTATAGTAAATTATTCAAAAAATAATTTTCAACTGTCGCAAATTTTAATTACGCCAGGGATTGCCTTTTCTATAGTAAATTATTCAAAAAATAATTTTCAACTGTCGCAAATTTTAATTGCGCCAGGGATTGCCTTTTCTATAGTAAATTATTCAAAAAATAATTTTCAACTGTCGCAAATTTTAATTGCACCAGGGACTGCCTTTTCTATAGTAAATTTCTCACAAATTAATTTTTTACTGTCGCAAATTTTAAGTGCGCCAGGGATTGCCTTTTCTATAGTAAATTATTCAAAAAATAATTTTCAACTGTCGCAAATTTCAAATCCGCCAGGGATTGCCTTTTCTATAGTAAATTATTCAAAAAATAATTTTATACTGTCGCAAATTTTAATTACGCCAGGGATTGCCTTTTCTATAGTGAATTATTCAAAAAATAATTTTCAACTGTCGCAAATTTTAATTACGCCAGGGATTGCCTTTTCTATAGTAAATTATTCAAAAAATAATTTTTTACTGTCGC
The DNA here is from genome assembly GCA_963930735.1 of Dioctria linearis. NCBI lineage: Eukaryota > Metazoa > Arthropoda > Insecta > Diptera > Asilidae > Dioctria > Dioctria linearis. Next base: position 70,379 of record CAWVNZ010002130.1, read on the forward strand.
AAATTTCAAATCCGCCAGGGATTGCCTTTTCTATAGTAAATTTTTCAAAAAATAATTTTTTACTGTCGCAAATTTTAAATACGCCAGGGATTGCCTTTTCTATAGTAAATTATTCAAAAAATAATTTTCTACTGTCGCAAATTTTAATTACGCCAGGGATTGCCTTTTCTATAGTAAATTATTCAAAAAATAATTTTCTATTGTCGCAAATTTTAATTACGCCAGGGATTGCCTTTTCTATAGTAAATTATTCAAAAAATAATTGTCAACTGTTGCAAATTTTAATTACGCCAGGGATTGCCTTTTCTATAGTAAATTATTCAAAAAATAATTTTCTACTGTCGCAAGTTTTAATTACGGGATTGCCTTTTCTATAGTAAATTATTCAAAAAATAATTTTCAACTGTCGCAAATTTTAATTACGCCAGGGATTGCCTTTTCTATAGTAAATTATTCAAAAAATAATTTTATACTGTCGCAAATTTTAATTACGCCAGGGATTGCCTTTTCTATAGTAAATTATTCAAAAAATAATTTTCTACTGTCGCAAATTTTAATTACGCCAGGGATTGCCTTTTCTATAGTAAATTATTCAAAAAATAATTTTCAACTGTCGCAAATTTTAATTACGCCAGGGATTGCCTTTTCTATAGTAAATTATTCAAAAAATAATTTTCAACTGTTGCAAATTTTAATTACGCCAGGGATTGCCTTTTCTATAGTAAATTATTCAAAAAATAATTTTCTACTGTCGCAAATTTTAATTACGCCAGGGATTGCCTTTCCTATAGTAAAGTATTCAAAAAATAATTTTCTACTGTCGCAAATTTTAATTACGCCAGGGATTGCCTTTTCTATAGTAAATTATTCAAAAAATAATTTTCTACTGTCGCAAATTTTAATTACGCCAGGGATTACCTTTTCTATAGTAAATTATTCAAAAAATAATTTTCTACTGTCGCAAATTTTAACTGCGCCAGGGATTGCCTTTTCTATAGTAAATTATTCAAAAAATAATTTTTAACTGTCGCAAATTTTAATTACGCCAAGGATTGCCTTTTCTATAGTAAATTATTCAAAAAATAATTTTTTACTGTCGCAAATTTTAATTGCGCCAGGGATTGCCTTTTCTATAGTAAATTATTCAAAAAATAATTTTCAACTGTCGCAAATTTTAATTGCGCCAGGGATTGCCTTTTCTATAGTAAATTATTCAAAAAATAATTTTTAACTGTCGCAAATTTTAATTGCCCCAGGGATTGCCTTTTCTATAGTAAATTATTCAAAAAATAATTTTTTACTGTCGCAAATTTCAATTGCGCCAGGGATTGCCTTTTCTATAGTAAATTATTCAAAAAATAATTTTCCACTGTCGCAAATTTTAATTACGCCAGGGATTGCCTTTTCTATAGTAAATTATTCAAAAAATAATTTTCAACTGTCGCAAATTTTAATTACGCCAGGGATTGCCTTTTCTATAGTAAATTATTCAAAAAATAATTTTCAACTGTCGCAAATTTTAATTGCGCCAGGGATTGCCTTTTCTATAGTAAATTATTCAAAAAATAATTTTCAACTGTCGCAAATTTTAATTACGCCAGGGATTGCCTTTTCTATAGTAAATTATTCAAAAAATAATTTTATACTATCGCAAATTTTAAATACGCCAGGGATTGCCTTTTCTATAGCAAATTATTCAAAAAATAATATTCAACTGTCGCAAATTTTAATTACGCCAGGGATTGCCTTTTCTATAGTAAATTATTCAAAAAATAATTTTTTACTGTCGCAAATTTCAAATCCGCCAGGGATTGCCTTTTCTATAGTAAATTATTCAAAAAATAATTTTATACTGTCGCAAATTTTAATTGCGCCAGGGATTGCCTTTTCTAAAGTAAATTATTCAAAAAAATAATTTTTTACTGTCGCAAATTTTAAGTGCGCCAGGGATTGCCTTTTCTATAGTAAATTTTGCAAAAAAATAATTTTTTACTGTCGCAAATTTTAAATATCCCAGGGATTGCCTTTTCTATAGTAAATTTCTCACAAATTAATTTTTTACTGTCGCAAATTTTAAATACGCCAGGGATTGCCTTTTCTATAGTAAATTATTCAAAAAATAATTGTTTACTGTCGCAAATTTTAATTACGCCAGGGATTGCCTTTGCTATAGTAAATTATTCAAAAAATAATTTTCTACTGTCGCAAATTTTAATTACGCCAGGGATTGCCTTTTCTATAGTAAATTTTGCAAAAAAATAATTTTTTACTGACGCAAATTTCAAATCCGCCAGGGATTGCCTTTTCTATAGTAAATTATTCAAAAAATAATTTTTTACTGTCGCAAATTTTAATTACGCCAGGGATTGCCTTTTCCATAGTAAATTTCTCACAAATTAATTTTTTACTGTCGCAAATTTTAAATCCGCCAGGGATTGCCTTTTCTATAGTAAATTATTCAAAAAATAATTTTCAACTGTCGCAAATTTTAATTACGCCAGGGATTGCCTTTTCTATAGTAAATTATTCAAAAAATAATTTTATACTGTCGCAAATTTTAATTACGCCAGCGATTGCCTTTTCTATAGTAAATTATTCAAAAAATAATTTTCAACTGTCGCAAATTTTAATTGCGCCAGGGATTGCCTTTTCTATAGTAAATTTCTCACAAATTAATTTTTTACTGTCGCAAATTTTAAGTGCGCCAGGGATTGCCTTTTCTATAGCAAATTATTCAAAAAATAATTTTCAACTGTCGCAAATTTTAAATACGCCAGGGATTGCCTTTTCTATAGTAAATTATTCAAAAAATAATTTTCTACTGTCGCAAATTTTAATTACGCCAGGGATTGCCTTTTCTATAGTAAATTATTCAAAAAATAATTTTTTACTGTCGCAAATTTTAAGTGCGCCAGGGATTGCCTTTTCTATAGTAAATTATTCAAAAAATAATTTTATACTGTCGCAAATTTTAATTACGCCAGGGATTGCCTTTTCTATAGTAAATTATTCAAAAAATAATTTTCTACTGTCGCAAATTTTAATTACGCCAGGGATTGCCTTTTCTATAGTAAATTATTCAAAAAATAATTTTCTACTGTCGCAAATTTTAATTACGCCAGGGATTGCCTTTTCTATAGTAAATTATTCAAAAAATAATTTTCAACTGTCGCAAATTTTAATTACGCCAGGGATTGCCTTTTCTATAGTAAATTATTCAAAAAATAATTTTATACTGTCGCAAATTTTAATTACGCCAGGCATTGCCTTTTCTATAGTAAATTATTCAAAAAATAATTTTTTACTGTCGCAAATTTCAAATCCGCCAGGGATTGCCTTTTCTATAGTAAATTTTTCAAAAAATAATTTTTTACTGTCGCAAATTTTAAATATCCCAGGGATTGCCTTTTCTATAGTAAATTATTCAAAAAATAATTTTCTACTGTCGCAAATTTTAATTACGCCAGGGATTGCCTTTTCTATAGTAAATTATTCAAAAAATAATTTTCTACTGTCGCAAATTTTAATTACGCCAGGGATTGCCTTTTCTATAGTAAATTATTCAAAAAATAATTTTCTACTGTCGCAAATTTTAATTACGCCAGGGATTGCCTTTTCTATAGTAAATTATTCAAAAAATAATTTTATACTGTCGCAAATTTTAATTACGCCAGGGATTGCCTTTTCTATAGTAAATTATTCAAAAAATAATTTTCTACTGTCGCAAATTTTAATTACGCCAGGGATTGCCTTTTCTATAGTAAATTATTCAAAAAATAATTTTCAACTGTCGCAAATTTTAATTACGCCAGGGATTGCCTTTTCTATAGTAAATTATTCAAAAAATAATTTTCAACTGTCGCAAATATTAATTACGCCAGGGATTGCCTTTTCTATAGTAAATTATTCAAAAAATAATTTTTTGCTGTCGCAAATTTTAATTGCGCCAGGGATTGCCTTTTCTATAGTAAATTAATCAAAAAATAATTTTCAACTGTCGCAAATTTTAATTGCGCCAGGGATTGCCTTTTCTATAGTAAATTATTCAAAAAATAATTTTCAACTGTCGCAAATTTTAATTGCGCCAGGGATTGCCTTTTCTACAGTAAATTATTCAAAAAATAATTTTCAACTGTCGCAAATTTTAATTGCGCCAGGGATTGCCTTTTCTATAGTAAATTATTCAAAAAATAATTTTCTACTGTCGCAAATTTTAATTACGCCAGGGATTGCCTTTTCTATAGTAAATTATTCAAAAAATAATTTTCTACTGTCGCAAATTTTAATTACGCCAGGGACTGCCTTTTCTATATAAAATTATTCAAAAAATAATTTTATACTATCGCAAATTTTAAATACGCCAGGGATTGCCTTTTCTATAGTAAATTATTCAAAAAATAATATTCAACTGTCGCAAATTTTAATTACGCCAGGGATTGCCTTTTCTATAGTAAATTATTCAAAAAATAATTTTTTACTGTCGCAAATTTCAAATCCGCCAGGGATTGCCTTTTCTATAGTAAATTATTCAAAAAATAATTTTATACTGTCGCAAATTTTAATTGCGCCAGGGATTGCCTTTTCTATAGTAAATTGTTCAAAAAATAATTTTTTACTTTCGCAAATTTTAAGTGCGCCAGGGATTGCCTTTTCTATAGTAAATTTTGCAAAAAAATAATTTTTTACTGTCGCAAATTTTAAATATCCCAGGGATTGCCTTTTCTATTGTAAATTTCTCACAAATTAATTTTTTACTGTCGCAAATTTTAAATACGCCAGGGATTGCCTTTTCTATAGTAAATTATTCAAAAAATAATTTTTTACTGTCGCAAATTTTAATTACGCCAGGGATTGCCTTTGCTATAGTAAATTATTCAAAAAATAATTTTCTACTGTCGCAAATTTTAATTACGCCAGGGATTGCCTTTTCTATAGTAAATTTTCCAAAAAAATAATTTTTTACTGTCGCAAATTTCAAATCCGCCAGGGATTGCCTTTTTTATAGTAAATTATTCAAAAAATAATTTTCAACTGTCGCAAATTTTAATTACGCCAGGGATTGCCTTTTCTATAGTAAATTATTCAAAAAATAATTTTATACTGTCGCAAATTTTAATTACGCCAGAGATTGCCTTTTCTATAGTAAATTATTCAAAAAATAATTTTCAACTGTCGCAAATTTTAATTGCGCCAGGTATTGCCTTTTCTATAGTAAATTTCTCACAAATTAATTTTTTACTGTCGCAAATTTTAAGTGCGCCAGGGATTGCCTTTTCTATAGTAAATTATTCAAAAAATAATTTTCAACTGTCGCAAATTTTAAATACGCCAGGGATTGCCTTTTCTATAGTAAATTATTCAAAAAATAATTTTCTACTGTCGCAAATTTTAATTACGCCAGGGATTGCCTTTTGTATAGTAAATTATTCAAAAAATAATTTTTTACTGTCGCAAATTTTAAGTGCGCCAGGGATTGCCTTTTCTATAGTAAATTATTCAAAAAATAATTTTATACTGTCGCAAATTTTAATTACGCCAGGGATTGCCTTTTCTATAGTAAATTATTCAAAAAATAATTTTCTACTGTCGCAAATTTTAATTACGCCAGGGATTGCCTTTTCTATAGTAAATTATTCAAAAAATAATTTTCTACTGTCGCAAATTTTAATTACGCCAGGGATTGCCTTTTCTATAGTAAATTATTCAAAAAATAATTTTCAACTGTCGCAAATTTTAATTACGCCAGGGATTGCCTTTTCTATAGTAAATTATTCAAAAAATAATTTTCAACTGTCGCAAATTTTAATTACGCCAGGGATTGCCTTTTCTATAGTAAATTATTCAAAAGATAATTTTATACTGTCGCAAATTTTAATTACGCCAGGGATTGCCTTTTCTATAGTAAATTATTCAAAAAATAATTTTCTACTGTCGCAAATTTTAATTACGCCAGGGATTGCCTTTTCTATAGTAAATTATTCAAAAAATAATTTTCTACTGTCGCAAATTTTAATTACGCCAGGGATTGCCTATTCTATAGTAAATTATTCAAAAAATAATTTTCAATTGTCGCAAATTTTAATTACGCCAGGGATTGCCTTTTCTATAGTAAATTATTCAAAAAATAATTTTCTACTGTCGCAAATTTTAATTACGCCAGGGATTGCCTTTTCTATAGTAAATTATTCAAAAAATAATTTTCAACTTTCGCAAATTTTAATTACGCCAGGGATTGCCTTTTCTATAGTAAATTATTCAAAAGATAATTTTATACTGTCGCAAATTTTAATTACGCCAGGGATTGCCTTTTCTATAGTAAATTATTCAAAAAATAATTTTCTACTGTCGCAAATTTTAATTACGCCAGGGATTGCCTTTTCTATAGTAAATTATTCAAAAAATAATTTTCAACTGTCGCAAATTTTAATTACGCCAGGGATTGCCTTTTCTATAGTAAATTATTCAAAAAATAATTTTCAACTGTCGCAAATTTTAATTACGCCAGGGATTGCCTTTTCTATAGTAAATTATTCAAAAAATAATTTTCTACTGTCGCAAATTTTAATTACGCAAGGGATTGCCTTTTCTATAGTAAATTATTCAAAAAATAATTTTCTACTGTCGCAAATTTTAATTACGCCAGGGATTGCCTTTTCTATAGTAAATTATTCAAAAAATAATTCTCAACTGTCGCAAATTTTAATTGCGCCAGGGATTGCCTTTTCTATAGTAAATTATTCAAAAAATAATTTTCAACTGTCCCAAATTTTAATTACGCCAGGGATTGCCTTTTCTATAGTAAACTATTCAAAAAATAATTTTTTGCTGTCGCAAATTTTAATTGCGCCAGGGATTGCCTTTTCTATAGTAAATTATTCAAAAAATAATTTTCAACTGTCGCAAATTTTAATTGCGCCAGGGATTGCCTTTTCTATAGTAAATTATTCAAAAAATAATTTTCAACTGTCGCAAATTTTAATTGCGCCAGGGATTGCCGTTTCTATAGTAAATTATTAAAAAAATAATTTTCGACTGTCGCAAATTTTAATTGCGCCAGGGATTGCCTTTTCAATAGTAAATTATTCAAAAAAAAATTTTATACTGTCGCAAATTTTAATTACGCCAGGGATTGCCTTTTCTATAGTAAATTATTCAAAAAATAATTTTTTACTGTCGCAAATTTTAAGTGCGCCAGGGATTGCCTTTTCTATAGTAAATTATTCAAAAAATAATTTTCAACTGTCGCAAATTTTAATTGCGCCAGGGATTGCCTTTTCTATAGTAAATTATTCAAAAAATAATTTTCAACTGTCGCAAATTTTAATTGCGCCAGGGATTGCCTTTTCTATAGTAAATTATTCAAAAAATAATTTTCAACTGTCGCAAATTTTAATTGCGCCAGGGATTGCCTTTTCTATAGTAAATTATTAAAAAAATAATTTTCAACTGTCGCAAATTTTAATTGCGCCAGGCATTGCCTTTTCTATAGTAAATTATTCAAAAAAAAATTTTATACTGTCGCAAATTTTACTTACGCCAGGGATTGCCTTTTCTATAGTAAATTATTCAAAAAATAATTTTTTACTGTCGCAAATTTTAAGTGCGCCAGGGATTGCCTTTTTATAGTAAATTATTCAAAAAATAATTTTCAACTGTCGCAAATTTTAATTGCGCCAGGGATTGCCTTTTCTATAGTAAATTATTCAAAAAATAATTTTCAACTGTCGCAAATTTTAATGGCGCCAGGGATTGCCTTTTCTATAGTAAATTATTCAAAAAATAATTTTTTACTGTCGCAAATTTTAATTGCGCCAGGGATTGCCTTTTCTATAGTAAATTATTCAAAAGATAATTTTATACTGTCGCAAATTTTAAATACGCCAGGGATTGCCTTTTCTATAGTAAATTATTCAAAAAATAATTTTCAACTGTCGCAAATTTTAATTACGCCAGGGATTGCCTTTTCTATAGTAAATTATTCAAAAAATAATTTTTTACTGTCGCAAATTTCAAATCCGCCAGGGATTGCCTTTTCTATAGTAAATTATTCAAAAAATAATTTTCAACTGTCGCAAATTTTAACTACGCCAGGGATTGCTTTTTCTATAGTAAATTATTCAAAAAATAATTTTTTACTGTCGCAAATTTCAAATCCGCCAGGGATTGCCTTTTCTATAGTAAATTATTCAAAAAATAATTTTATACTGTCGCAAATTTTAATTACGCCAGGGATTGCCTTTTCTATAGTAAATTATTCAAAAAATAATTTTCAACTGTCGCAAATTTTAATTACGCCAGGGATTGCCTTTTCTATAGTAAATTATTCAAAAAATAATTTTATACTGTCGCAAATTTTAAATACGCCAGGGATTGCCTTTTCTATAGTAAATTATTCAAAAAATAATTTTCAACTGTCGCAAATTTTAATTACGCCAGGGATTGCCTTTTCTATAGTAAATTATTCAAAAAATAATTTTATACTGTCGCAAATTTTAAATACGCCAGGGATTGCCTTTTCTATAGTAAATTATTCAAAAAATAATTTTCAACTGTCGCAAATTTTAATTACGCCAGGGATTGCCTTTTCTATAGTAAATTATTCAAAAAATAATTTTTTACTGTCGCAAATTTCAAATCCGCCAGGGATTGCCTTTTCTATAGTAAATTATTCAAAAAATAATTTTATACTGTCGCAAATTTTAATTGCGCCAGGGATTGCCTTTTCTATAGTAAATTATTCAAAAAATAATTTTTTACTGTCGCAAATTTTAAGTGCGCCAGGGATTGCCTTTTCTATAGTAAATTTTGCAAAAAAATAATTTTTTACTGTCGCAAATTTTAAATATCCCAGGGATTGCCTTTTGTATAGTAAATTATTCAAAAAATAATTTTTTACTGTCGCAAATTTTAAGTGCGCCAGGGATTGCCTTTTCTATAGTAAATTATTCAAAAAATAATTTTATACTGTCGCAAATTTTAATTACGCCAGGGATTGCCTTTTCTATAGTAAATTATTCAAAAAATAATTTTCTACTGTCGCAAATTTTAATTACGCCAGGGATTGCCTTTTCTATAGTAAATTATTCAAAAAATAATTTTCTACTGTCGCAAATTTTAATTACGCCAGGGATTGCCTTTTCTATAGTAAATTATTCAAAAAATAATTTTCAACTGTCGCAAATTTTAATTACGCCAGGGATTGCCTTTTCTATAGTAAATTATTCAAAAAATAATTTTCAACTGTCGCAAATTTTAATTACGCCAGGGATTGCCTTTTCTATAGTAAATTATTCAAAAGATAATTTTATACTGTCGCAAATTTTAATTACGCCAGGGATTGCCTTTTCTATAGTAAATTATTCAAAAAATAATTTTCTACTGTCGCAAATTTTAATTACGCCAGGGATTGCCTTTTCTATAGTAAATTATTCAAAAAATAATTTTCTACTGTCGCAAATTTAATTACGCCAGGGATTGCCTATTCTATAGTAAATTATTCAAAAAATAATTTTCAATTGTCGCAAATTTTAATTACGCCAGGGATTGCCTTTTCTATAGTAAATTATTCAAAAAATAATTTTCTACTGTCGCAAATTTTAATTACGCCAGGGATTGCCTTTTCTATAGTAAATTATTCAAAAAATAATTTTCAACTTTCGCAAATTTTAATTACGCCAGGGATTGCCTTTTCTATAGTAAATTATTCAAAAGATAATTTTATACTGTCGCAAATTTTAATTACGCCAGGGATTGCCTTTTCTATAGTAAATTATTCAAAAAATAATTTTCTACTGTCGCAAATTTTAATTACGCCAGGGATTGCCTTTTCTATAGTAAATTATTCAAAAAATAATTTTCAACTGTCGCAAATTTTAATTACGCCAGGGATTGCCTTTTCTATAGTAAATTATTCAAAAAATAATTTTCAACTGTCGCAAATTTTAATTACGCCAGGGATTGCCTTTTCTATAGTAAATTATTCAAAAAATAATTTTCTACTGTCGCAAATTTTAATTACGCCAGGGATTGCCTTTTCTATAGTAAATTATTCAAAAAATAATTTTCTACTGTCGCAAATTTTAATTACGCCAGGGATTGCCTTTTCTATAGTAAATTATTCAAAAAATAATTCTCAACTGTCGCAAATTTTAATTGCGCCAGGGATTGCCTTTTCTATAGTAAATTATTCAAAAAATAATTTTCAACTGTCCCAAATTTTAATTACGCCAGGGATTGCCTTTTCTATAGTAAATTATTCAAAAAATAATTTTTTGCTGTCGCAAATTTTAATTGCGCCAGGGATTGCCTTTTCTATAGTAAATTATTCAAAATATAATTTTCAACTGTCGCAAATTTTAATTGCGCCAGGGATTGCCTTTTCTATAGTAAATTATTCAAAAAATAATTTTCAACTGTCGCAAATTTTAATTGCGCCAGGGATTGCCTTTTCTATAGTAAATTATAAAAAAAATAATTTTCAACTGTCGCAAATTTTAATTGCGCCAGGGATTGCCTTTTCTATAGTAAATTATTCAAAAAAAAATTTTATACTGTCGCAAATTTTAATTACGCCAGGGATTGCCTTTTCTATAGTAAATTATTCAAAAAATAATTTTTTACTGTCGCAAATTTTAAGTGCGCCAGGGATTGCCTTTTCTATAGTAAATTATTCAAAAAATAATTTTCAACTGTCGCAAATTTTAATTGCGCCAGGGATTGCCTTTTCTATAGTAAATTATTCAAAAAATAATTTTCAACTGTCGCAAATTTTAATTGCGCCAGGGATTGCCTTTTCTATAGTAAATTATTCAAAAAATAATTTTCAACTGTCGCAAATTTTAATTGCGCCAGGGATTGCCTTTTCTATAGTAAATTATTAAAAAAATAATTTTCAACTGTCGCAAATTTTAATTGCGCCAGGGATTGCCTTTTCTATAGTAAATTATTCAAAAAATAATTCTCAACTGTCCCAAATTTTAATTACGCCAGGGATTGCCTTTTCTATAGTAAATTATTCAAAAATTATTTTCTACTGTCGCAAATTTTAATTACGCCAGGGATTGCCTTTTCTATAGTAAATTATTCAAAAAATAATTCTCAACTGTCGCAAATTTTAATTGCGCCAGGGATTGCCTTTTCTATAGTAAATTATTCAAAAAATAATTTTCAACTGTCCCAAATTTTAATTACGCCAGGGATTGCCTTTTCTATAGTAAATTATTCAAAAAATAATTTTTTGCTGTCGCAAATTTTAATTGCGCCAGGGATTGCCTTTTCTATAGTAAATTATTCAAAAAATAATTTTCAACTGTCGCAAATTTTAATTGCGCCAGGGATTGCCTTTTCTATAGTAAATTATTCAAAAAATAATTTTCAACTGTCGCAAATTTTAATTGCGCCAGGGATTGCCTTTTCTATAGTAAATTATTAAAAAAATAATTTTCAACTGTCGCAAATTTTAATTGCGCCAGGGATTGCCTTTTCTATAGTAAATTATTCAAAAAAAAATTTTATACTGTCGCAAATTTTAATTACGCCAGGGATTGCCTTTTCTATAGTAAATTATTCAAAAAATAATTTTTTACTGTCGCAAATTTTAAGTGCGCCAGGGATTGCCTTTTCTATAGTAAATTATTCAAAAAATAATTTTCAACTGTCGCAAATTTTAATTGCGCCAGGGATTGCCTTTTCTATAGTAAATTATTCAAAAAATAATTTTCAACTGTCGCAAATTTTAATTGCGCCAGGGATTGCCTTTTCTATAGTAAATTATTCAAAAAATAATTTTCAACTGTCGCAAATTTTAATTGCGCCAGGGATTGCCTTTTCTATAGTAAATTATTAAAAAAATAATTTTCAACTGTCGCAAATTTTAATTGCGCCAGGGATTGCCTTTTCTATAGTAAATTATTCAAAAAAAAATTTTATACTGTCGCAAATTTTACTTACGCCAGGGATTGCCTTTTCTATAGTAAATTATTCAAAAAATAATTTTTTACTGTCGCAAATTTTAAGTGCGCCAGGGATTGCCTTTTTATAGTAAATTATTCAAAAAATAATTTTCAACTGTCGCAAATTTTAATTGCGCCAGGGATTGCCTTTTCTATAGTAAATTATTCAAAAAATAATTTTCAACTGTCGCAAATTTTAATGGCGCCAGGGATTGCCTTTTCTATAGTAAATTATTCAAAAAATAATTTTTTACTGTCGCAAATTTTAATTGCGCCAGGGATTGCCATTTCTATAGTAAATTATTCAAAAAATAATTTTCTACTGTCGCAAATTTTAATTACGCCAGGGATTGCCTTTTTTATAGTAAATTATTCAAAAAATAATTTTCAACTGTCGCAAATTTTAATTACGCCAGGGATTGCCTTTTCTATAGTAAATTATTCAAAAAATAATTTTCAACTGTCGCAAATTTTAATTACGCCAGGGATTGCCTTTTCTATAGTAAATTATTCAAAAAATAATTTTCAACTGTCGCAAATTTTAATTACGCCAGGGATTGCCTTTTCTATAGTAAATTATTCAAAAAATAATTTTTTACTGTCGCAAATTTTAAATACGCCAGGGATTGCCTTTTCTATAGTAAATTATTCAAAAAATAATTTTCAACTGTCGCAAATTTTAAATACGCCAGGGATTGCCTTTTCTATAGTAAATTATTCAAAAAATAATTTTCAACTGTCGCAAATTTTAATTGCGCCAGGGATTGCCTTTTCTATAGTAAATTATTCAAAAAATAATTTTCAACTGTCGCAAATTTTAATTACGCCAGGGATTGCCTTTTCTATAGTAAATTATTCAAAAAATAATTTTATACTGTCGCAAATTTTAAATACGCCAGGGATTGCCTTTTCTATAGTAAATTATTCAAAAAATAATTTTCAACTGTCGCAAATTTTAATTACGCCAGGGATTGCCTTTTCTATAGTAAATTATTCAAAAAATAATTTTTTACTGTCGCAAATTTCAAATCCGCCAGGGATTGCCTTTTCTATAGTAAATTATTCAAAAAATAATTTTATACTGTCGCAAATTTTAATTTCGCCAGGGATTGCCTTTTCTATAGTAAATTATTCAAAAAATAATTTTTTACTGTCGCAAATTTTAAGTGCGCCAGGGATTGCCTTTTCTCTAGTAAATTTTGCAAAAAAATAATTTTTTACTGTCGCAAATTTTAAATATCCCAGGGATTGCCTTTTCTATAGTAAATTATTCAAAAAATAATTTTTTACTGTCGCAAATTTTAATTACGCCAGGGATTGCCTTTTCTATAGTAAATTTCTCACAAATTAATTTTTTACTGTCGCAAATTTTAAATCCGCCAGGGATTGCCTTTTCTATAGTAAATTATTCAAAAAATAATTTTCAACTGTCGCAAATTTTAATTACGCCAGGGATTGCCTTTTCTATAGTAAATTATTCAAAAAATAATTTTATACTGTCGCAAATTTTAATTACGCCAGGGATTGCCTATTCTATAGTAAATTATTCAAAAAATAATTTTCAACTGTCCCAAATTTTAATTACGCCAGGGATTGCCTTTTCTATAGTAAATTATTCAAAAAATAATTTTTTGCTGTCGCAAATTTAAATTGCGCCAGGGATTGCCTTTTCTATAGTAAATTATTCAAAAAATAATTTTCAACTGTCGCAAATTTTAATTGCGCCAGGGATTGCCTTTTCTATAGTAAATTATTCAAAAAATAATTTTCAACTGTCGCAAATTTTAATTGCGCCAGGGATTGCCTTTTCTATAGTAAATTATTAAAAAAATAATTTTCAACTGTCGCAAATTTTAATTGCGCCAGGGATTACCTTTTCTATAGTAAATTATTCAAAAAAAAATTTTATACTGTCGCAAATTTTAATTACGCCAGGGATTTCCTTTTCTATAGTAAATTATTCAAAAAATAATTTTTTACTTTCGCAAATTTTAAGTGCGCCAGGGATTGCCTTTTCTATAGTAAATTATTCAAAAAATAATTTTCAACTGTCGCAAATTTTAATTGCGCCAGGGATTGCCTTTTCTATAGTAAATTATTCAAAAAATAATTTTCAACTGTCGCAAATTTTAATGGCGCCAGGGATTGCCTTTTCTATAGTAAATTATTCAAAAAATAATTTTTTACTGTCGCAAATTTTAATTGTGCCAGGGATTGCCATTTCTATAGTAAATTATTCAAAAAATAATTTTCTACTGTCGCAAATTTTAATTACGCCAGGGATTGCCTTTTCTATAGTAAATTATTCAAAAAATAATTTTCAACTGTCGCAAATTTTAATTACGCCAGGGATTGCCTTTTCTATAGTAAATTATTCAAAAAATAATTTTCAACTGTCGCAAATTTTAATTACGCCAGGGATTGCCTTGTCTATAGTAAATTATTCAAAAAATAATTTTCAACTGTCGCAAATTTTAATTACGCCAGGGATTGCCTATTCTATAGTAAATTATTCAAAAAATAATTTTTTACTGTCGCAAATTTTAAATACGCCAGGGATTGCCTTTTCTATAGTAAATTATTCAAAAAATAATTTTCAACTGTCGCAAATTTTAAATACGCCAGGGATTGCCTTTTCTATAGTAAATTATTCAAAAAATAATTTTCAACTGTCGCAAATTTTAATTGCGCCAGGGATTGCCTTTTCTATAGTAAATTATTCAAAAAATAATTTTCAACTGTCGCAAATTTTAATTACGCCAGGGATTGCCTTTTCTATAGTAAATTATTCAAAAAATAATTTTATACTGTCGCAAATTTTAAATACGCCAGGGATTGCCTTTTCTATAGTAAATTATTCAAAAAATAATTTTCAACTGTCGCAAATTTTAATTACGCCAGGGATTGCCTTTTCTATAGTAAATTATTCAAAAAATAATTTTTTACTGTCGCAAATTTCAAATCCGCCAGGGATTGCCTTTTCTATAGTAAATTATTCAAAAAATAATTTTATACTGTCGCAAATTTTAATTGTGCCAGGGATTGCCTTTTCTATAGTAAATTATTCAAAAAATAATTCTTTACTGTCGCAAATTTTAAGTGCGCCAGGGATTGCCATTTCTATAGTAAATTTTGCAAAAAATAATTTTTTACTGTCGCAAATTTTAAATATCCCAGGGATTGCCTTTTCTATAGTAAATTATTCAAAAAATAATTTTTTACTGTCGCAAATTTTAATTACGCCAGGGATTGCCTTTTCTATAGTAAATTTCTCACAAATTAATTTTTTACTGTCGCAAATTTTAAATCCGCCAGGGATTGCCTTTTCTATAGTAAATTATTCAAAAAATAATTTTCAACTGTCGCAAATTTTAATTACGCCAGGGATTGCCTTTTCTATAGTAAATTATTCAAAAAATAATTTTATACTGTCGCAAATTTTAATTACGCCAGGGATTGCCTTTTCTATAGTAAATTATTCAAAAAATAATTTTCAACTGTCGCAAATTTTAATTGCGCCAGGGATTGCCTTTTCTATAGTAAATTTCTCACAAATTAATTTTTTACTGTCGCAAATTTTAAGTGCGCCAGGGATTGCCTTTTCTATAGTAAATTATTCAAAAAATAATTTTTTACTGTCGCAAATTTTAGTTGCGCCAGGGATTGCCTTTTCTACAGTAAATTATTCAAAAAATAATTTTATACTGTCGCAAATTTTAAATACGCCAGGGATTGACTTTTCTATAGTAAATTATTCAAAAAATAATTTTTTACTGTCGCAAATTTTAATTGCGCCAGGGATTGCCTTTTCTACAGTAAATTATTCAAAAAATAATTTAATACTGTCGCAAATTTTAAATACGCCAGGGATTGCCTTTTCTATAGTAAATTATTCAAAAAATAATTTTCAACTGTCGCAAATTTTAATTACGCCAGGGATTGCCTTTTCTATAGTAAATTATTCAAAAAATAATTTTCTACTGTCGCAAATTTTAATTGCGCCAGGGATTGCCTTTTCTATAGTAAATTATTCATAAAATAATTTTCAACTGTCGCAAATTTTAATTACGCCAGGGATTGCCTTTTCTATAGTAAATTATTCAAAAAATAATTTTATACTGTCGCAAATTTTAAATACGCCAGGGATTGCCTTTTCTATAGTAAATTATTCAAAAAATAATTTTCAACTGTCGCAAATTTTAATTACGCCAGGGATTGCCTTTTCTATAGTAAATTATTCAAAAAATAATTTTTTACTGTCGCAAATTTCAAATCCGCCAGGGATTGCCTTTTCTATAGTAAATTATTCAAAAAATAATTTTATACTGTCGCAAATTTTAATTGCGCCAGGGATTGCCTTTTCTAAAGTAAATTATTCAAAAAATAATTCTTTACTGTCGCAAATTTTAAGTCCGCCAGGGATTGCCATTTCTATAGTAAATTTTGCAAAAAAATAATTTTTTACTAACGCAAATTTTAAATATCCCAGGGATTGCCTTTTCTATAGTAAATTATTCAAAAAATAATTTTTTACTGTCGCAAATTTTAATTACGCCAGGGATTGCCTTTTCTATAGTAAATTTCTCACAAATTAATTTTTTACTGTCGCAAATTTTAAATCCGCCAGGGATTGCCTTTTCTATAGTAAATTATTCAAAAAATAATTTTCAACTGTCGCAAATTTTAATTACGCCAGGGATTGCCTTTTCTATAGTAAATTATTCAAAAAATAATTTTATACTGTCGCAAATTTTAATTACGCCAGTGATTGCCTTTTCTATAGTAAATTATTCAAAAAATAATTTTCAACTGTCGCAAATTTTAATTGCGCCAGGGATTGCCTTTTCTATAGTAAATTTCTCACAAATGAATTTTTTACTGTCGCAAATTTTAAGTGCGCCAGGGATTGCCTTTTCTATAGTAAATTATTCAAAAAATAATTTTTTACTGTCGCAAATTTTAATTGCGCCAGGGATTGCCTTTTCTACAGTAAATTATTCAAAAAATAATTATATACTGTCGCAAATTTTAAATACGCCAGGGATTGCCTTTTCTATAGTAAATTATTCAAAAAATAATTTTTTACTGTCGCAAATTTTAATTGCGCCAGGGATTGCCTTTTCTACAGTAAATTATTCAAAAAATAATTTAATACTGTCGCAAATTTTAAATACGCCAGGGATTGCCTTTTCTATAGTAAATTATTCAAAAAATAATTTTCAACTGTCGCAAATTTTAATTACGCCAGGGATTGCCTTTTCTATAGTAAATTATTCAAAAAATAATTTTCTACTGTCGCAAATTTTAATTACGCCAGGGATTGACTTTTCTATAGTAAATTATTCAAAAAATAATTTTTTACTGTCGCAAATTTCAAATATCCCAGGGATTGCCTTTTCTATAGTAAATTATTCAAAAAATAATTTTCAACTGTCGCAAATTTTAATTACGCCAGGGATTGCCTTTTCTATAGTAAATTATTCAAAAAATAATTTTATACTGTCACAAATTTTAAATACGCCAGGGATTGCCTTTTCTATAGTAAATTATTCAAAAAATAATTTTCAACTGTCGCAAATTTTAATTACGCCAGGGATTGCCTTTTCTATAGTAAATTATTCAAAAAATAATTTTATACTGTCCCAAATTTTAATTACACCAGGGATTGCCTTTTCTATAGTAAATTATTCAAAAAATAATTTTTTACTGTCGCAAATTTTAAATATCCCAGGGATTGCCTTTTCTATAGTAAATTATTCAAAAAATAATTTTCAACTGTCGCAAATTTTAATTACGCCAGGGATTGCCTTTTCTATAGTAAATTATTCCAAAAATAATTTTTTACTATCGCAAGTTTTAATTGCGCCAGGGATTGCCTTTTCTACAGTAAATTATTCAAAAAATAATTTTATACTATCGCAAATTTTAAATATCCCAGGGATTGCCTTTTCTATAGTAAATTATTCAAAAAATAATTTTCAACTGTCGCAAATTTTAATTGCGCCAGGGATTGCCTTTTCTATAGTAAATTATTCAAAAAATAATTTTTTACTGTCGCAAATTTTAAATATCCCAGGGATTGCCTTTTCTATAGTAAATTATTCAAAAAATAATTTTCAACTGTCGCAAATTTTAATTACGCCAGGGATTGCCTTTTCTATAGTAAATTATTCAAAAAATAATTTTATACTGTCGCAAATTTTAAATACGCCAGGGATTGCCTTTTCTATAATAAATTATTCAAAAAATAATTTTCTACTGTCGCAAATTTTAATTACGCCAGGGATTGCCTTTTCTATAGTAAATTATTCAAAAAATAATTTTTTACTGTCGCAAATTTTAAATATCCCAGGGATTGCCTTTTCTATAGTAAATTATTCAAAAAATAATTTTCAACTGTCGCAAATTTTAATTACGCCAGGGATTGCCTTTTCTATAGTAAATTATTCAAAAAATAATTTTATACTGTCGCAAATTTTAAATACGCCAGGGATTGCCTTTTCTATAGTAAATTATTCAAAAAATAATTTTCAACTGTCGCAAATTTTAATTACGCCAGGGATTGCCTTTTCTATAGTAAATTATTCAAAAAATAATTTTATACTGTCCCAAATTTTAATTACACCAGGGATTGCCTTTTCTATATTAAATTTTGCAAAAAAATAATTTTTTACTGTCGCAAATTTCAAATCCGCCAGGGATTCCCTTTTCTATAGTAAATTATTCAAAAAATAATTTTATACTGTCGCAAATTTTAATTACGCCAGGGATTGCCTTTTCTATAGTAAATTATTCAAAAAATAATTTTCTACTGTCGCAAATTTTAAATACGCCAGGGATTGCCTTTTCTATAGTAAATTATTCAAAAAATAATTTTCTACTGTCGCAAATTTTAATTACGCCAGGGATTGCCTTTTCTATAGTAAATTATTCAAAAAATAATTTTCAACTGTCGCAAATTTTAATTATGCCAGGGATTGCCTTTTCTATAGTAAATTATTCAAAAAATAATTTTTTACTGTCGCAAATTTTAAATACGCCAGGGATTGCCTTTTCTATAGAAAACTATTAAAAAAATAATTTTCAAATGTCGCAAATTTTAATTGCGCCAGGGATTGCCTTTTCTATAGTAAATTATTCAAAAAATAATTTTTTACTGTCGCAAATTTCAAATCCGCCAGGGATTGCCTTTTCTATAGTAAATTTTGCAAAAAAATAATTTTTTACTGTCGCAAATTTTAAATCCGCCAGGGATTGCCTTTTCTATAGTAAATTATTCAAAAAATAATTTTATACTGTCGTATATTTTAATTACGCCAGGGATTGCCTTTTCTATAGTAAATTATTCAAAAAATAATTTTCAACTGTCGCAAATTTTAATTGCGCCAGGGATTGCCTTTTCTATAGTAAATTATTCAAAAAATAATTTTCAACTGTCGCAAATTTTAATTACGCCAGGGATTGCCTTTTTAAAAATAAATTATTCAAAAAATAATTTTCAACTCTCGCAAATTCTAATTACGCCAGGGATTGCCTTTTCTATAGTAAATTATTCAAAAAATAATTTTCAACTGTCGCAAATTTTAATTACGCCAGGGATTGCCTTTTCTATAGTAAATTATTCAAAAAATAATTTTCAGCGGTCGCAAATTTTAATTACGCCAGGGATTGCCTTTTCTATAGTAAATTATTCAAAAAATAATTTTTTACTGTCGCAAATTTTAATTACGCCAGGGATTGCCTTTTCTATAGTAAATTATTCAAAAAATAATTTTCAATTGTCGCAAATTTTAATTACGCCAGGGATTGCCTTTTCTATAGTAAATTATTCAAAAAATAATTTTTTACTATCGCAAGTTTTAATTGCGCCTGGGATTGCCTTTTCTACAGTAAATTATTCAAAAAATAATTTTATACTATCGCAAATTTTAAATATCCCAGGGATTGCCTTTTCTATAGTAAATTATTCAAAAAATAATTTTCAACTGTCGCAAATTTTAATTGCGCCAGGGATTGCCTTTTCTATAGTAAATTTCTCACAAATTAATTTTTTACTGTCGCAAATTTTAATTACGCCAGGGATTGCCTTTTCTATAGTAAATTTTGCAAAAAAATAATTTTTTACTGTCGCAAATTTCAAATCCGCCAGGGATTGCCTTTTCTATAGTAAATTATTCAAAAAATAATTTTCAATTGTCGCAAATTTTAATTACGCCAGGGATTGCCTTTTCTATAGAAAATTATTCAAAAAATAATTTTTTACTATCGCAAGTTTTAATTGCGCCAGGGATTGCCTTTTCTACAGTAAAATATTCAAAAAATAATTTTATACTATGGCAAATTTTAAATATCCCAGGGATTGCCTTTTCTATAGTAAATTATTCAAAAAATAATTTTTTACTGTCGCAAATTTCAAATCCGCCAGGGATTGCCTTTTCTATAGTAAATTTTGCAAAAAAATAATTTTTTACTGTCGCAAATTTTAAATATCCCAGGGATTGCCTTTTCTATAGTAAATTATTCAAAAAATAATTTTTTACTGTCGCAAATTTTAATTACGCCAGGGATTGCCTTTTCTATAGTAAATTTCTCACAAATTAATTTTTTACTGTCGCAAATTTTAAATCCGCCAGGGATTGCCTTTTCTATAGTAAATTATTCAAAAAATAATTTTCAACTGTCGCAAATTTTAATTACGCCAGGGATTGCCTTTTCTATAGTAAATTATTCAAAAAATAATTTTATACTGTCGCAAATTTTAATTACGCCAGGGATTGCCTTTTCTATAGTAAATTATTCAAAAAATAATTTTTTGCTGTCGCAAATTTTAATTGCGCCAGGGATTGCCTTTTCTATAGTAAATTATTCAAAAAATAATTTTCAACTGTCGCAAATTTTAATTGCGCCAGGGATTGCCTTTTCTATAGTAAATTATTCAAAAAATAATTTTCAACTGTCGCAAATTTTAATTGCGCCAGGGATTGCCTTTTCTATAGTAAATTATTAAAAAAATAATTTTCAACTGTCGCAAATTTTAATTGCGCCAGGGATTGCCTTTTCTATAGTAAATTATTCAAAAAAAAATTTTATACTGTCGCAAATTTTAATTACGCCAGGGATTGCCTTTTCTATAGTAAATTATTCAAAAAATAATTTTTTACTGTCGCAAATTTTAAGTGCGCCAGGGATTGCCTTTTCTATAGTAAATTATTCAAAAAATAATTTTCAACTGTCGCAAATTTTAATTGCGCCAGGGATTGCCTTTTCTATAGTAAATTATTCAAAAAATAATTTTCAACTGTCGCAAATTTTAATGGCGCCAGGGATTGCCTTTTCTATAGTAAATTATTCAAAAAATAATTTTTTACTGTCGCAAATTTTAATTGTGCCAGGGATTGCCATTTCTATAGTAAATTATTCAAAAAATAATTTTCTACTGTCGCAAATTTTAATTACGCCAGGGATTGCCTTTTCTATAGTAAATTATTCAAAAAATAATTTTCAACTGTCGCAAATTTTAATTACGCCAGGGATTGCCTTTTCTATAGTAAATTATTCAAAAAATAATTTTCAACTGTCGCAAATTTTAATTACGCCAGGGATTGCCTTGTCTATAGTAAATTATTCAAAAAATAATTTTCAACTGTCGCAAATTTTAATTACGCCAGGGATTGCCTATTCTATAGTAAATTATTCAAAAAATAATTTTTTACTGTCGCAAATTTTAAATACGCCAGGGATTGCCTTTTCTATAGTAAATTATTCAAAAAATAATTTTCAACTGTCGCAAATTTTAAATACGCCAGGGATTGCCTTTTCTATAGTAAATTATTCAAAAAATAATTTTCAACTGTCGCAAATTTTAATTGCGCCAGGGATTGCCTTTTCTCTAGTAAATTATTCAAAAAATAATTTTCAACTGTCGCAAATTTTAATTACGCCAGGGATTGCCTTTTCTATAGTAAATTATTCAAAAAATAATTTTATACTGTCGCAAATTTTAAATACGCCAGGGATTGCCTTTTCTATAGTAAATTATTCAAAAAATAATTTTTTACTGTCGCAAATTTTAATTACGCCAGGGATTGCCTTTTCTATAGTAAATTTCTCACAAATTAATTTTTTACTGTCGCAAATTTTAAATCCGCCAGGGATTGCCTTTTCTATAGTAAATTATTCAAAAAATAATTTTCAACTGTCGCAAATTTTAATTACGCCAGGGATTGCCTTTTCTATAGTAAATTATTCAAAAAATAATTTTATACTGTCGCAAATTTTAATTACGCCAGGGATTGCCTTTTCTATAGTAAATTATTCAAAAAATAATTTTCAACTGTCGCAAATTTTAATTGCGCCAGGGATTGCCTTTTCTATAGTAAATTTCTCACAAATTAATTTTTTACTGTCGCAAATTTTAAGTGCGCCAGGGATTGCCTTTTCTATAGTAAATTATTCAAAAAATAATTTTTTACTGTCGCAAATTTTAATTGCGCCAGGGATTGCCTTTTCTACAGTAAATTATTCAAAAAATAATTTTATACTGTCGCAAATTTTAAATACGCCAGGGATTGCCTTTTCTATAGTAAATTATTCAAAAAATAATTTTTTACTGTCGCAAATTTTAATTGCGCCAGGGATTGCCTTTTCTACAGTAAATTATTCAAAAAATAATTTAATACTGTCGCAAATTTTAAATACGCCAGGGATTGCCTTTTCTATAGTAAATTATTCAAAAATAATTTTCAACTGTCGCAAATTTTAATTACGCCAGGGATTGCCTTTTCTATAGTAAATTATTCAAAAAATAATTTTCTACTGTCGCAAATTTTAATTACGCCAGGGATTGCCTTTTCTATAGTAAATTATTAAAAAAATAATTTTTTACTGTCGCAAATTTCAAATATCCCAGGGATTGCCTTTTCTATAGTAAATTATTCAAAAAATAATTTTCAACTGTCGCAAATTTTAATTACGCCAGGGATTGCCTTTTCTATAGTAAATTATTCAAAAAATAATTTTATACTGTCGCAAATTTTAAATACGCCAGGGATTGCCTTTTCTATAGTAAATTATTCAAAAAATAATTTTCAACTGTCGCAAATTTTAATTACGCCAGGGATTGTCTTTTCTATAGTAAATTATTCAAAAAATAATTTTATACTGTCCCAAATTTTAATTACACCAGGGATTGCCTTTTCTATAGTAAATTATTCAAAAAATAATTTTTTACTGTCGCAAATTTTAAATATCCCAGGGATTGCCTTTTCTATAGTAAATTATTCAAAAAATAATTTTCAACTGTCGCAAATTTTAATTACGCCAGGGATTGCCTTTTCTATAGTAAATTATTCAAAAAATAATTTTTTACTATCGCAAGTTTTAATTGCGCCAGGGATTGCCTTTTCTACAGTAAATTATTCAAAAAATAATTTTATACTATCGCAAATTTTAAATATCCCAGGGATTGCCTTTTCTATAGTAAATTATTCAAAAAATAATTTTCAACTGTCGCAAATTTTAATTGCGCCAGGGATTGCCTTTTCTATAGTAAATTATTCAAAAAATAATTTTTTACTGTCGCAAATTTTAAATATCCCAGGGATTGCCTTTTCTATAGTAAATTATTCAAAAAATAATTTTCAACTGTCGCAAATTTTAATTACGCCAGGGATTGCCTTTTCTATAGTAAATTATTCAAAAAATAATTTTATACTGTCGCAAATTTTAAATACGCCAGGGATTGCCTTTTCTATAATAAATTATTCAAAAAATAATTTTCTACTGTCGCAAATTTTAATTACGCCAGGGATTGCCTTTTCTATAGTAAATTATTCAAAAAATATTTTTTTACTGTCGCAAATTTTAAATATCCCAGGGATTGCCTTTTCTATAGTAAATTATTCAAAAAATAATTTTCAACTGTCGCAAATTTTAATTACGCCAGGGATTGCCTTTTCTATAGTAAATTATTCAAAAAATAATTTTATACTGTCGCAAATTTTAAATACGCCAGGGATTGCCTTTTCTATAGTAAATTATTCAAAAAATAATTTTCAACTGTCGCAAATTTTAATTACGCCAGGGATTGCCTTTTCTATAGTAAATTATTCAAAAAATAATTTTATACTGTCCCAAATTTTAATTACACCAGGGATTGCCTTTTCTATAGTAAATTTTGCAAAAAAATAATTTTTTACTGTCGCAAATTTCAAATCCGCCAGGGATTCCCTTTTCTATAGTAAATTATTCAAAAAATAATTTTATACTGTCGCAAATTTTAATTACGCCAGGGATTGCCTTTTCTATAGTAAATTATTCAAAAAATAATTTTCTACTGTCGCAAATTTTAAATACGCCAGGGATTGCCTTTTCTATAGTAAATTATTCAAAAAATAATTTTCTACTGTCGCAAATTTTAATTACGCCAGGGATTGCCTTTTCTATAGTAAATTATTCAAAAAATAATTTTCAACTGTCGCAAATTTTAATTATACCAGGGATTGCCTTTTCTATAGTAAATTATTCAAAAAATAATTTTTTACTGTCGCAAATTTTAAATACGCCAGGGATTGCCTTTTCTATAGTAAACTATTCAAAAAATAATTTTCAACTGTCGCAAATTTTAATTGCGCCAGGGATTGCCTTTTCTATAGTAAATTATTCAAAAAATAATTTTTTACAGTCGCAAATTTCAAATCCGCCAGGGATTGCCTTTTCTATAGTAAATTTTGCAAAAAAATAATTTTTTACTGTCGCAAATTTTAAATCCGCCAGGGATTGCCTTTTCTATAGTAAATTATTCAAAAAATAATTTTATACTGTCGTATATTTTAATTACGCCAGGGATTGCCTTTTCTATAGTAAATTATTCAAAAAATAATTTTCAACTGTCGCAAATTTTAATTGCGCCAGGGATTGCCTTTTCTATAGTAAATTATTCAAAAAATAATTTTCAACTGTCGCAAATTTTAATTACGCCAGGGATTGCCTTTTTAAAAATAAATTATTCAAAAAATAATTTTCAACTCTCGCAAATTCTAATTACGCCAGGGATTGCCTTTTCTATAGTAAATTATTCAAAAAATAATTTTCAACTGTCGCAAATTTTAATTACGCCAGGGATTGCCTTTTCTATAGTAAATTATTCAAAAAATTATTTTCAGCGGTCGCAAATTTTAATTACGCCAGGGATTGCCTTTTCTATAGTAAATTATTCAAAAAATAATTTTTTACTGTCGCAAATTTTAATTACGCCAGGGATTGCCTTTTCTATAGTAAATTATTCAAAAAATAATTTTCAATTGTCGCAAATTTTAATTACGCCAGGGATTGCCTTTTTTATAGTAAATTATTCAAAAAATAATTTTTTACTATCGCAAGTTTTAATTGCGCCTGGGATTGCCTTTTCTACAGTAAATTATTCAAAAAATAATTTTATACTATCGCAAATTTTAAATATCCCAGGGATTGCCTTTTCTATAGTAAATTATTCAAAAAATAATTTTCAACTGTCGCAAATTTTAATTGCGCCAGGGATTGCCTTTTCTATAGTAAATTTCTCACAAATTAATTTTTTACTGTCGCAAATTTTAATTACGCCAGGGATTGCCTTTTCTATAGTAAATTTTGCAAAAAAATAATTTTTTACTGTCGCAAATTTCAAATCCGCCAGGGATTGCCTTTTCTATAGTAAATTATTCAAAAAATAATTTTCAATTGTTGCAAATTTTAATTACGCCAGGGATTGCCTTTTCTATAGAAAATTATTCAAAAAATAATTTTTTACTATCGCAAGTTTTAATTGCGCCAGGGATTGCCTTTTCTACAGTAAAATATTCAAAAAATAATTTTATACTATGGCAAATTTTAAATATCCCAGGGATTGCCCTTTCTATAGTAAATTATTCAAAAAATAATTTTCAACTGTCGCAAATTTTAATTGCGCCAGGGATTGCCTTTTCTATAGTAAATTTCTCACAAATTAATTTTTTACTGTCGCAAATTTTAAGTGCGCCAGGGATTGCCTTTTCTATAGTAAATTATTCAAAAAATAATTTTTTACTGTCGCAAATTTTAATTACGCCAGGGATTGCCTTTTCTATAGTAAATTATTCAAAAAATAATTTTCAACTGTCGCAAATTTTAATTACGCCAGGGATTGCCTTTTCAATAGTAAATTATTCAAAAAATAATTTTTTACTGTCGCAAATTTTAATTGCGCCAGGGATTGCCTTTTCTACAGTAAATTATTCAAAAAATAATTTTATACTGTCGCAAATTTTAAATACGCCAGGGATTGCCTTTTCTATAGCAAATTATTCAAAAAATAATTTTCAACTGTCGCAAATTTTAATTACGCCAGGGATTGCCTTTTCTATAGTAAATTATTCAAAAAATAATTTTATACTGTCGCAAATTTTAATTACGCCAGGGATTGCCTTTTCTATAGTAAATTATTCAAAAAATAATTTTTTACTGTCGCAAATTTTAAATATCCCAGGGATTGTCTTTTCTACAGTAAATTTTTCAAAATATTAATTTTTTACTGTCGCAAATTTTAATTACGCCAGGGATTGCCTTTTCTATAGTAAATTATTCAAAAAATAATTTTCTACTGTCGCAAATTTTAATTACGCCAGGGATTGCCTTTTCTATAGTAAATTATTCAAAAAATAATTTTTTACTTTCGCAAATTTTAAATACGCCAGGGATTGCCTTTTCTATAGTAAATTATTCAAAAAATATTTTTCAACTTTCGCAAATTTTAATTGCGCCAGGGATTGCCTTTTCTATAGTAAATTATTCAAAAAATAATTTTCAACTGTCGCAAATTTTAATTGCGCCAGGGATTGCCTTTTCTATAGTAAATTATTCAAAAAATAATTTTCAACTGTCGCAAATTTTAATTTCGCCAGGGATTGCCTTTTCTATAGTAAATTATTCAAAAAATAATTTTCAACTGTCGCAAATTTGAATTACGCCAGGGATTGCCTTTGCTATAGTAAATTATTCAAAAAATAATTTTCAACTGTCGCAAATTTTAAATACGCCAGGGTTTGCCTTTTCTATAGTAAATTATTCAAAAAATAATTTTCTACTGTCGCAAATTTTAATTACGCCAGGGATTGCCTTTTCTATAGTAAATTATTCAAAAAATAATTTTCAACTGTCGCAAATTTTAATTACGCCAGGGATTGCCTTTTCTATAGTAAATTATTCAAAAAATAATCTTTTACTGTCGCAAATTTTAAATACGCCAGGGATTGCCTTTTCTATAGTAAATTATTCAAAAAATAATTTTCAACTGTCGCAAATTTTAATTACGCCAGGGATTGCCTTTTCTATAGTAAATTATTCAAAAAATAATTTTCTACTGTCGCAAATTTTAATTACGCCAGGGATTGCCTTTTCTATAGTAAATTTTGCAAAAAAATAATTTTTTACTGTCGCAAATTTCAAATCCGCCAGGGATTGCCTTTTCTATAGTAAATTATTCAAAAAATAATTTTATACTGTCGCAAATTTTAATTACGCCAGGGATTGCCTTTTCTATAGTAAATTTCTCACAAATTAATTTTTTACTGTCGCAAATTTTAAATCCGCCAGGGATTGCCTTTTCTATAGCAAATTATTCAAAAAATAATTTTCAACTATCGCAAATTTTAGTTACGCCAGGGATTGCCTTTTCTATAGTAAATTATTCAAAAAATAATTTTATACTGTCGCAAATTTTAATTACGCCAGGGATTGCCTTTTCTATGGTAAATTATTCAAAAAATAATTTTCAACTGTCGCAAATTTTAATTGCGCCATGGATTGCCTTTTCTATAGTAAATTTCTCACAAATTAATTTTTTCTGTCGCAAATTTTAAGTGCGCCAGGGATTGCCTTTTCTATAGTAAATTATTCAAAAAATAATTTTTTACTGTCGCAAATTTTAAATACGCCAGGGATTGCCTTTTCCATAGTAAATTTAGCAAAAAAAAAATTTTTACTGTCGCAAATTTTAAATATCCCAGGGATTACCTTTTCTATAGTAAATTATTCAAAAAAAAATTTTCTACTGTCGCAAATTTTAATTACGCCAGGGATTGCCTTTTCTATAGTAAATTATTCAAAAAATAATTTTCTACTGTCGCAAATTTTAATTACGCCAGGGATTGCCTTTTCTATAGTAAATTATTCAAAAAATAATTTTTTACTGTCGCAAATTTTAATTACGCCAGGGATTGCCTTTTCTATAGTAAATTATTCAAAAAATAATTTTCAACTGTCGCAAATTTTAATTACGCCAGGGATTGCCTTTTCTATAGTAAATTATTCAAAAAATAATTTTCAACTGTCGCAAATTTTAATTGCGCCAGGGATTGCCTTTTCTATAGTAAATTATTCAAAAAATAATTTTTAACTGTCGCAAATTTTAATTACGCCAGGGATTGCCTTTTCTATAGTAAATTATTCAAAAAATAATTTTCTACTGTCGCAAATTTTAATTACGCCAGGGATTGCCTTTTCTATAGTAAATTATTCAAAAAATAATTTTTTACTGTCGCAAATTTTAATTACGCCAGGGATTGCCTTTTCTATAGTAAATTATTCAAAAAATAATTTTCAACTGTCGCAAATTTTAATTGCGCCAGGGATTGCCTTTACTATAGTAAATTATTCAAAAAATAATTTTTTACTGTCGCAAATTTCAAATCCGCCAGGGATTGCCTTTTCTATAGTAAATTATTCAAAAAATAATTTTTTACTGTCGCAAATTTTAATTACGCCAGGGATAGCCTTTTCTATAGTAAATTATTCAAAAAATAATTTTTTACTGTCGCAAATTTTAAATATCCCAGGGATTGCCTTTTCTATAGTATATTATTCAAAAAATAATTTTATACTGTCGCAAATTTTAATTACGCCAGGGATTGCCTGTTCTATAGTAAATTATTCAAAAAATAATTTCTTACTGTCGCAAATTTTAAATACCCAGGGATTGCCTTTTCTATAGTAAATTATTCAAAAAATAATTTTCAACTGTCGCAAATTTTAATTACGCCAGGGATTGCCTTTTCTATAGTAAATTTTGCACAAAAATAATTTTTTACTGTCGCAAATTTTAAATATCCCTGGGATTGCCTTTTCTATAGTAAATTTCTCACAAATTAATTTTTTACTGTCGCAAATTTTAAATACGCCAGGGATTGCCTTTTCTATAGTAAATTATTCAAAAAATAATTTTATACTGTCGCAAATTTTCATTACGCCAGGGATTGCCTTTTCTATAGTAAATTATTCAAAAAATAATTTTCAACTGTCGCAAATTTTAATTACGCCAGGGATTGCCTTTTCTATAGTAAATTTTGCAAAAAAATAATTTTTTACTGTCGCAAATTTTAAATATCCCAGGGATTGCCTTTTCTATAGTAAATTATTCAAAAAATAATTTTTTACTGTCGCAAATTTTAATTACGCCAGGGATTGCCTTTTCTATAGTAAATTATTCAAAAAATAATTTTCTACTGTCGCAAATTTTAATTACGCCAGGGATTGCCTTTTCTATAGTAAATTATTCAAAAAATAATTTTATACTGTCGCAAATTTTAATTACGCCAGGGATTGCCTTTTCTATAGTAAATTATTCAAAAAATAATTTTCAACTGTCGCAAATTTTAATTGCGCCAGGGATTGCCTTTTCTATAGTAAATTATTCAAAAAATAATTTTCAACTGTCGCAAATTTTAAATACGCCATGGATTGCCTTTTCTATAGTAAATTATTCATAAAATAATTTTATACTGTCGCAAATTTTAATTACGCCAGTGATTGCCTTTTCTATAGTAAATTATTCAAAAAATAATTTTCAACTGTCGCAAATTTTAATTACGCCAGGGATTGCCTTTTCTATAGTAAATTATTCATAAAATAATTTTCTACTGTCGCAAATTTTAATTACGCCAGGGATTGCCTTTTCTATAGTAAATTATTCAAAAAATAATTTTCAACTGTCGCAAATTTTAATTACGCCAGGGATTGCCTCTTCTATAGTAAATTTTGCAAAAAAATAATTTTTTACTGTCGCAAATTTTAAATACGCCAGGGATTGCCTTTTCTATAGTAAATTATTCAAAAAATGATTTTATACTGTCGCAAATTTTAATTACGCCAGGGATTGCCTTTTCTATGGTAAATTATTCAAAAAATAATTTTCAACTGTCGCAAATTTTAATTACGCCAGGGATTGCCTTTTCTATAGTAAATTATTCAAAAAATAATTTTTTACTGTCGCAAATGTTAAATATCCCAGGGATTGCCTTTTCTATAGTAAATTATTCAAAAAATAATTTTCAACTGTCGCAAATTTTAATTACGCCAGGGATTGCCTTTTCTATAGTAAATTATTCAAAAAATAATTTTATACTGTCGCAAATTTTAATTACGCCAGGGATTGCCTTTTCTATAGTAAATTATTCAAAAAATAATTTTCAACTGTCGCAAATTTTAATTGCGCCAGGGATTGCCTTTTCTATAGTAAATTATTCAAAAAATAATTTTTTACTGTCGCAAATTTTAAGTGCGCCAGGGATTGCCTTTTCTATAGTAAATTATTCAAAAAATAATTTTCAACTGTCGCAAATTTTAATTACGCCAGGGATTGCCTTTTCTATAGTTAATTTTGCAAAAAAATAATTTTTTACTGTCGCAAATTTTAAATATCCCAGGGATTGCCTTTTCTATAGTAAATTATTAAAAAAATAATTTTTTACTGTCGCAAATTTTAATTACGCCAGGGATTGCCTTTTCTATAGTAAATTATTCAAAAAATAATTTTCTACTGTCGCAAATTTTAATTACGCCAGGGATTGCCTTTTCTATAGTAAATTATTCAAAAAATAATTTTCAACTGTCGCAA
This sequence comes from Dioctria linearis, assembly GCA_963930735.1. Lineage (NCBI taxonomy): Eukaryota > Metazoa > Arthropoda > Insecta > Diptera > Asilidae > Dioctria > Dioctria linearis. The sequence continues at coordinate 101,234 of CAWVNZ010002130.1, forward strand.
ATTTTAAATACGCCATGGATTGCCTTTTCTATAGTAAATTATTCATAAAATAATTTTATACTGTCGCAAATTTTAATTACGCCAGTGATTGCCTTTTCTATAGTAAATTATTCAAAAAATAATTTTCAACTGTCGCAAATTTTAATTACGCCAGGGATTGCCTTTTCTATAGTAAATTATTCAAAAAATAATTTTCTACTGTCGCAAATTTTAATTACGCCAGGTATTGCCTTTTCTATAGTAAATTATTCAAAAAATAATTTTCAACTGTCGCAAATTTTAATTACGCCAGGGATTGCCTCTTCTATAGTAAATTTTGCAAAAAAATAATTTTTTACTGTCGCAAATTTTAAATATCCCAGGGATTGCCTTTTCTATAGTAAATTATTCAAAAAATAATTTTTTACTGTCGCAAATTTTAATTACGCCAGGGATTGCCTTTTCTATAGTAAATTATTCAAAAAATAATTTTCTACTGTCGCAAATTTTAATTACGCCAGGGATTGCCTTTTCTATAGTAAATTATTCAAAAAATAATTTTATACTGTCGCAAATTTTAATTACGCCAGGGATTGCCTTTTCTATAGTAAATTATTCAAAAAATAATTTTCAACTGTCGCAAATTTTAATTGCGCCAGGGATTGCCTTTTCTATAGTAAATTATTCAAAAAATAATTTTCAACTGTCGCAAATTTTAAATACGCCATGGATTGCCTTTTCTATAGTAAATTATTCATAAAATAATTTTATACTGTCGCAAATTTTAATTACGCCAGTGATTGCCTTTTCTATAGTAAATTATTCAAAAAATAATTTTCAACTGTCGCAAATTTTAATTACGCCAGGGATTGCCTTTTCTATAGTAAATTATTCAAAAAATAATTTTCTACTGTCGCAAATTTTAATTACGCCAGGGATTGCCTTTTCTATAGTAAATAATTCAAAAAATAATTTTCAACTGTCGCAAATTTTAATTACGCCAGGGATTGCCTCTTCTATAGTAAATTTTGCAAAAAAATAATTTTTTACTGTCGCAAATTTTAAATACGCCAGGGATTGCCTTTTCTATAGTAAATTATTCAAAAAATGATTTTATACTGTCGCAAATTTTAATTACGCCAGGGATTGCCTTTTCTATGGTAAATTATTCAAAAAATAATTTTCAACTGTCGCAAATTTTAATTACGCCAGGGATTGCCTTTTCTATAGTAAATTATTCAAAAAATAATTTTTTACTGTCGCAAATGTTAAATATCCCAGGGATTGCCTTTTCTATAGTAAATTATTCAAAAAATAATTTTCAACTGTCGCAAATTTTAATTGCGCCAGGGATTGCCTTTTCTATAGTAAATTATTCAAAAAATAATTTTTTACTGTCGCAAATTTTAAGTGCGCCAGGGATTGCCTTTTCTATAGTAAATTATTCAAAAAATAATTTTCAACTGTCGCAAATTTTAATTACGCCAGGGATTGCCTTTTCTATAGTTAATTTTGCAAAAAAATAATTTTTTACTGTCGCAAATTTTAAATATCCCAGGGATTGCCTTTTCTATAGTAAATTATTCAAAAAATAATTTTTTACTGTCGCAAATTTTAATTACGCCAGGGATTGCCTTTTCTATAGTAAATTATTCAAAAAATAATTTTCTACTGTCGCAAATTTTAATTACGCCAGGGATTGCCTTTTCTATAGTAAATTATTCAAAAAATAATTTTATACTGTCGCAAATTTTAATTACGCCAGGGATTGCCTTTTCTATAGTAAATTATTCAAAAAATAATCTTCAACTGTCGCAAATTTTAATTGCGCCAGGGATTGCCTTTTCTATAGTAAATTATTCAAAAAATAATTTTATACTGTTGCAAATTTTAATTACGCCAGGGATTGCCTTTTCTATAGTAAATTATTCAAAAAATAATTTTCAACTGTCGCTAATTTTAATTGCGCCAGGGATTGCCTTTTCTATAGTAAATTATTCAAAAAATAATTTTCAACTGTCGCAAATTTTAAATACGCCATGGATTGCCTTTTCTATAGTAAATTATTCATAAAATAATTTTATACTGTCGCAAATTTTAATTACGCCAGTGATTGCCTTTTCTATAGTAAATTATTCAAAAAATAATTTTCAACTGTCGCAAATTTTAATTACGCCAGGGATTGCCTTTTCTATAGTAAATTATTCAAAAAATAATTTTCTACTGTCGCAAATTTTAATTACGCCAGGGATTGCCTTTTCTATAGTAAATTATTCAAAAAATAATTTTCAACTGTCGCAAATTTTAAATACGCCAGGGATTGCCTCTTCTATAGTAAATTTTGCAAAAAAATAATTTTTTACTGTCGCAAATTTTAAATATCCCAGGGATTGCCTTTTCTATAGTAAATTATTCAAAAAATAAATTTTTACTGTCGCAAATTTTAATTACGCCAGGGATTGCCTTTTCTATAGTAAATTATTCAAAAAATAATTTTCAACTGTCGCAAATTTTAATTACGCCAGGGATTGCCTTTTCTATAGTAAATTTTGCAAAAAAATAATTTTTTACTGTCGCAAATTTTAAATATCCCAGGGATTGCCTTTTCTATAGTAAATTATTCAAAAAATAATTTTTTACTGTCGCAAATTTTAATTACGCCAGGGATTGCCTTTTCTATAGTAAATTATTCAAAAAATAATTTTCTACTGTCGCAAATTTTAATTACGCCAGGGATTGCCTTTTCTATAGTAAATTATTCAAAAAATAATTTTATACTGTCGCAAATTTTAATTACGCCAGGGATTGCCTTTTCTATAGTAAATTATTCAAAAAATAATTTTCAACTGTCGCAAATTTTAATTGCGCCAGGGATTGCCTTTTCTATAGTAAATTATTCAAAAAATAATTTTCAACTGTCGCAAATTTTAAATACGCCATGGATTGCCTTTTCTATAGTAAATTATTCATAAAATAATTTTATACTGTCGCAAATTTTAATTACGCCAGTGATTGCCTTTTCTATAGTAAATTGTTCAAAAAATAATTTTCAACTGTCGCAAATTTTAATTACGCCAGGGATTGCCTTTTCTATAGTAAATTATTCAAAAAATAATTTTCTACTGTCGCAAATTTTAATTACGCCAGGGATTGCCTTTTCTATAGTAAATTATTCAAAAAATAATTTTCAACTGTCGCAAATTTTAATTACGCCAGGGATTGCCTTTTCTATAGTAAATTATTCATAAAATAATTTTCTACTGTCGCAAATTTTAATTACGCCAGGGATTGCCTTTTCTATAGTAAATTATTCAAAAAATGATTTTATACTGTCGCAAATTTTAATTACGCCAGGGATTGCCTTTTCTATGGTAAATTATTCAAAAAATAATTTTCAACTGTCGCAAATTTTAATTACGCCAGGGATTGCCTTTTCTATAGTAAATTATTCAAAAAATAATTTTTTACTGTCGCAAATGTTAAATATCCCAGGGATTGCCTTTTCTATAGTAAATTATTCAAAAAATAATTTTCAACTGTCGCAAATTTTAATTACGCCAGGGATTGCCTTTTCTATAGTAAATTATTCAAAAAATAATTTTATACTGTCGCAAATTTTAATTACGCCAGGGATTGCCTTTTCTATAGTAAATTATTCAAAAAATAATTTTCAACTGTCGCAAATTTTAATTGCGCCAGGGATTGCCTTTTCTATAGTAAATTATTCAAAAAATAATTTTTTACTGTCGCAAATTTTAAGTGCGCCAGGGATTGCCTTTTCTATAGTAAATTATTCAAAAAATAATTTTCAACAGTCGCAAATTTTAATTACGCCAGGGATTGCCTTTTCTATAGTTAATTTTGCAAAAAAATAATTTTTTACTGTCGCAAATTTTAAATATCCCAGGGATTGCCTTTTCTATAGTAAATTATTCAAAAAATAATTTTCAACTGTCGCAAATTTTAATTACGCCAGGGATTGCCTTTTCTATAGTAAATTATTCAAAAAATAATTTTATACTGTCGCAAATTTTAAATACGCCAGGGATTGCCTTTTCTATAGTAAATTATCCAAAAAATAATTTTCAACTGTCGCAAATTTTAATTACGCCAGGGATTGCCTTTTCTATAGTAAATTATTCAAATAATAATTTTTTACTGTCGCAAATTTCAAATCCGCCAGGGATTGCCTTTTCTATAGTAAATTATTCAAAAAATAATTTTATACTGTCGCAAATTTTAATTACGCCAGGGATTGCCTTTTCTATAGTAAATTATTCAAAAAATAATTTTCAACTGTCGCAAATTTTAAATACGCCAGGGATTGCCTTTACTATAGTAAATTATTCAAAAAATAATTTTCTACTGTCGCAAATTTTAATTACGCCAGGGATTGCCTTTTCTATAGTAAATTATTCAAAAAATAATTTTCAACTGTCGCAAATTTTAATTACGCCAGGGATTGCCTTTTCTATAGTAAATTTTGCACAAAAATAATTTTTTACTGTCGCAAATTTTAAATATCCCAGGGATTGCCTTTTCTATAGTAAATTTCTCACAAATTAATTTTTTACTGTCGCAAATTTTAAATACGCCAGGGATTGCCTTTTCTATAGTAAATTATTCAAAAAATAATTTTCAACTGTCGCAAATTTTAATTACGCCAGGGATTGCCTTTTCTATAGTAAATTATTCAAAAAATAATTTTCAACTGTCGCAAATTTTAATCACGCCAGGGATTGCCTTTTCTATTGTAAATTATTCAAAAAATAATTTTCAACTGTCGCAAATTTTAATTGCGCCAGGGATTGCCTTTTCTATAGTAAATTATTCAAAAAATAATTTTTTACTGTCGCAAATTTCAAATCCGCCAGGGATTGCCTTTTCTATAGTAAATTATTCAAAAAATAATTTTTGACTGTCGCAAATTTTAATTACGCCAGGGATAGATAGCCTTTTCTATAGTAAATTATTCAAAAAATAATTTTTTACTGTCGCAAATTTCAAATCCGCCAGGGATTGCCTTTTCTATAGTAAATTATTCAAAAAATAATTTTTGACTGTCGCAAATTTTAATTACGCCAGGGATAGGTAGCCTTTTCTATAGTAAATTATTCAAAAAATAATTTTTTACTGTCGCAAATTTTAAATATCCCAGGGATTGCCTTTTCTATAGTAAATTATTCAAAAAATAATTTTATACTGTCGCAAATTTTAATTACGACAGGGATTGCCTTTTCTATAGTAAATTATTCAAAAAATAATTTCTTACTGTCGCAAATTTTAAATACGCCAGGGATTGCTTTTTCTATAGTAAATTATTCAAAAAATAATTTTCAACTGTCGCAAACTTTAATTACGCCAGGGATTGCCTTTTCTATAGTAAATTTTGCACAAAAATAATTTTTTACTGTCGCAAATTTTAAATATCCCAGGGATTGCCTTTTCTATAGTAAATTTCTCACAAATTAATTTTTTACTGTCGCAAATTTTAAATACGCCAGGGATTGCCTTTTCTATAGTAAATTATTCAAAAAATAATTTTCTACTGTCGCAAATTTTAATTACGCCAGGGATTGCCTTTTCTATAGTAAATTATTCAAAAAATAATTTTATACTGTCGCAAATTTTAATTACGCCAGGGATTGCCTTTTCTATAGTAAATTATTCAAAAAATAATTTTCAACTGTCGCAAATTTTAATTACGCCAGGGATTGCCTTTTCTATAGTAAATTATTCAAAAAATAATTTTTTACTGTCGCAAATTTTAAATATCCCAGGGATTGCCTTTTCTATAGTAAATTATTCAAAAAATAATTTTCAACTGTCGCAAATTTTAATTACGCCAGGGATTGCCTTTTCTATAGTAAATTATTCAAAAAATAATTTTATACTGTCGCAAATTTTAATTACGCCAGGGATTGCCTTTTCTATAGTAAATTATTCAAAAAATAATTTTCAACTGTCGCAAATTTTAATTGCGCCAGGGATTGCCTTTTCTATAGTAAATTATTCAAAAAATAATTTTTTACTGTCGCAAATTTTAAGTGCGCCAGGGATTACCTTTTCTATAGTAAATTATTCAAAAAATAATTTTCAACTGTCGCAAATTTTAATTTCGCCAGGGATTGCTTTTCTATAGTAAATTTTGCAAAAAAATAATTTTTTACTGTCGCAAATTTTAAATATCCCAGGGATTGCCTTTTCTATAGTAAATTATTCAAAAAATAATTTTCAATTGTCGCAAATTTTAAATACGCCATGGATTGCCTTTTCTATAGTAAATTATTCAAAAAATAATTTTATACTGTCGCAAATTTTAATTACGCCAGGGATTGCCTTTTCTATAGTAAATTATTCAAAAAATAATTTTCAACTGTCGCAAATTTTAATTACGCCAGGGATTGCCTTTTCTATAGTAAATTATTCAAAAAATAATTTTCAACTGTCGCAAATTTTAATTGCGCCAGGGATTGCCTTTTCTATAGTAAATTATTCAAAAAATAATTTTCTACTGTCGCAAATTTCAAATCCGCCAGGGATTGCCTTTTCTATAGTAAATTATTCAAAAAATAATTTTCAACTGTCGCAAATTTTAATTACGCCAGGGATTGCCTTTTCTATAGTAAATTATTCAAAAAATAATTTTATACTTTCGCAAATTTTAATTACGCCAGGGATTGCCTTTTCTATAGTAAATTATTCAAAAAAATAATTTTCAACTGTAGCAAATTTTAAATAAGCCAGGGATTGCCTTTTCTATAGTAAATTCTTCAAAAAATAATTTTATACTGTCGCAAATTTTAAATATCCCAGGGATTGCCTTTTCTATAGTAAATTATTCAAAAAATAATTTTCAACTGTCGCAAATTTTAATTACGTCAGGGATTGCCTTTTCTATAGTAAATTTTGCAAAAAAATAATTTTTTACTGTCGCAAATTTTAAATATCCCAGGGATTGCCTTTTCTATAGTAAATTTCTCACATATTAATTTTTTACTGTCGCAAATTTTAAATACGCCAGGGATTGCCTTTTCTATAGTAAATTATTCAAAAAATAATTTTCTACTGTCGCAAATTTTAATTACGCCAGGGATTGCTTTTTCTATAGTAAATTATTCAAAAAATAATTTTAAACTGTCGCTAATTTTAATTACGCCAGGGATTGCCTTTTCTATAGTAAATTATTCAAAAAATAATTTTCAACTGTCGCAAATTTTAATTACGCCAGGGATTGCTTTTTCTATAGTAAATTTTGCAAAAAAATAATTTTTTACTGTCGCAAATTTTAAATATCCCAGGGATTGCCTTTTCTATAGTAAATTATTCAAAAAATAATTTTTTACTGTCGCCAATTTTAAGTGCGCCAGGGATTGCCTTTTCTATAGTAAATTATTCAAAAAATAATTTTCAACTGTCGCAAATTTTAATTACGCCAGGGATTGCCTTTTCTATAGTAAATTTTGCAAAAAAATAATTTTTTACTGTCGCAAATTTTAATTACGCCAGGGATTGCCTTTTCTATAGTAAATTATTCAAAAAATCATTTTCAACTGTCGCAAATTTTAATTGCGCCACGGATTGCCTTTTCTATAGTAAATTATTCAAAAAATAATTTTTTACTTTCGCAAATTTCAAATCCGCCAGGGATTGCCTTTTCTATAGTAAATTATTCAAAAAATAATTTTTTACTGTCGCAGATTTTAATTACGCCAGGGATTGCTTTTTCTATAGTAAATTATTCAAAAAATAATTTTTTACTTTCGCAAATTTTAATTACGCCAGGGATTGCCTTTTCTATAGTAAATTATTCAAAAAATAATTTTCAACTGTTGCAAATTTTAAATACGCCAGGGATTGCCTTTTCTATAGTAAATTATTCAAAAAATAATTTTCTACTGTCGCAAATTTTAAATACGCCAGGGATTGCCTTTTCTATAGTAAATTTTGCAAAAAAATAATTTTTTACTATCGCATATTTTAATTACGCCAGGGATTGCCTTTTCTATAGTAAATTATTCAAAAAATAATTTTCAACTTTTGCAAATTTTAACTGCGCCAGGGATTGCCTTTTCTATAGTAAATTATTCAAAAAATAATTTTCTATTGTCGCAAGTTTTAATTACGCCAGGGATTGCCTTTTCTATAGTAAATTATTCAAAAAATAATTTTATACTGTCGCAAGTTTTAATTGCGCCAGGTATTGCCTTTTCTATAGTAAATTATTCAAAAAATAATTTTTTACTGTCGCAAATTTCAAATCCGCCAGGGATTGCCTTTTCTATAATAAATTATTCAAAAAATAATTTTCAACTGTCGCAAATTTTAATTACGCCAGGGATTGCCTTTCCTATAGTAAATTATTCAAAAAATAATTTTTTACTGTCGCAAATTTGAAGTGCGCCAGGGATTGCCTTTTCTATAGTAAATTATTCAAAAAATAATTTTCTACTGTCGCAAATTTTAAATACGCCAGGGATTGCCTTTTCTATAGTAAATTTTGCAAAAAAATATTTTTTTACTATCGCATATTTTAATTACGCCAGGGTTTGCCTTTTCTATAGTAAATTATTCAAAAAATAATTTTCAACTGTCGCAAATTTTAATTACGCCAGGGATTGCCTTTTCTATAGTAAATTTTGCAAAAAAATAATTTTTTACTGTCGCAAATTTTAAATATCCCAGGGATTGCCTTTTCCATAGTAAATTTCTCACAAATTAATTTTTTACTGTCGCAAATTTTAAATGCGCCAGGGATTGCCTTTTCTATAGTAAATTATTAAAAAAATAATTTTCTACTGTCGCAAATATTAATTACGCCGGGGATTGCCTTTTCTATAGTAAATTATTCAAAAAATAATTTTATACTGTCGCTAATTTTAATTACGCCAGGGATTGCCTTTTCTATAGTAAATTATTCAAAAAATAATTTTCAACTGTCGCAAATTTTAATTACGCCAGGGATTGCCTTTTCTATAGTAAATTTTGCAAAAAAATAATTTTTTACTGTCGCAAATTTTAAATATCCCAGGGATTGCCTTTTCTATAGTAAATTATTCAAAAAATAATTTTTTACTGTCGCAAATTTTAAGTGCGCCAGGGATTGCCTTTTCTATAGTAAATTATTCAAAAAATAATTTTCAACTGTCGCAAATTTTAATTACGCCAGGGATTGCCTTTTCTATAGTAAATTTTGCAAAAAAATAATTTTTTACTGTCGCAAATTTTAAATATCCCAGGGATTGCCTTTTCTATAGTAAATTATTCAAAAAATAATTTTTTACTGTCGCAAATTTTAATTACGCCAGGGATTGCCTTTTCTATAGTAAATTATTCAAAAAATAATTTTCTACTGTCGCAAATTTTAATTACGCCAGGGATTGATTGCCTTTTCTATAGTAAATTATTCAAAAAATAATTTTATACTGTCGCAAATTTTAATTACGCCAGGGATTGCCTTTTCTATAGTAAATTATTCAAAAAATAATTTTCAACTGTCGCAAATTTTAATTGCGCCAGGGATTGCCTTTTCTATAGTAAATTATTCAAAAAATAATTTTTTACTGTCGCAAATTTTAATTACACCAGGGATTGCCTTTTCTATAGTAAATTATTCAAAAAATAATTTTCTACTGTCGCAAATTTTAATTACGCCAGGGATTGCCTTTTCTATAGTAAATTTTGCAAAAAAATAATTTTTTACTGTCGCAAATTTTAAATATCCCAGGGATTGCCTTTTCTATAGTAAATTTCTCACAAATTAATTTTTTACTGTCGCAAATTTTAAATACGCCAGGGATTGCCTTTTCTATAGTAAATTATTCAAAAAATAATTTTCTACTGTCGCAAATTTTAATTACGCCAGGGATTGCCTTTTCTATAGTAAATTATTCAAAAAATAATTTTATACTGTCGCTAATTTTAATTACGCCAGGGATTGCCTTTTCTATAGTAAATTATTCAAAAAATAATTTTCAACTGTCGCAAATTTTAATTACGCCAGGGATTGCTTTTTCTATAGTAAATTTTGCAAAAAAATAATTTTTTACTGTCGCAAATTTTAAATATCCCAGGGATTGCCTTTTCTATAGTAAATTATTCAAAAAATAATTTTTTACTGTCGCAAATTTTAAGTGCGCCAGGGATTGCCTTTTCTATAGTAAATTATTCAAAAAATAATTTTCAACTGTCGCAAATTTTAATTACGCCAGGGATTGCCTTTTCTATAGTAAATTTTGCAAAAAAATAATTTTTTACTGTCGCAAATTTTAATTACGCCAGGGATTGCCTTTTCTATAGTAAATTATTCAAAAAATAATTTTCAACTGTCGCAAATTTTAATTGCGCCAGGGATTGCCTTTTCTATAGTAAATTATTCAAAAAATAATTTTTTACTTTCGCAAATTTCAAATCCGCCAGGGATTGCCTTTTCTATAGTAAATTATTCAAAAAATAATTTTTTACTGTCGCAAATTTTAATTACGCCAGGGATTGCCTTTTCTATAGTAAATTATTCAAAAAATAATTTTTTACTTTCGCAAATTTTAATTACGCCAGGGATTGCCTTTTCTATAGTAAATTATTCAAAAAATAATTTTCAACTGTCGCAAATTTTAAATACGCCAGGGATTGCCTTTTCTATAGTAAATTATTCAAAAAATAATTTTCTACTGTCGCAAATTTTAAATACGCCAGGGATTGCCTTTTCTATAGTAAATTTTGCAAAAAAATAATTTTTTACTATCGCATATTTTAATTACGCCAGGGATTGCCTTTTCTATAGTAAATTATTCAAAAAATAATTTTCAACTTTCGCAAATTTTAACTGCGCCAGGGATTGCCTTTTCTATAGTAAATTATTCAAAAAATAATTTTCTATTGTCGCAAATTTTAATTACGCCAGGGATTGCCTTTTCTATAGTAAATTATTCAAAAAATAATTTTCTACTGTCGCAAGTTTTAATTGCGCCAGGTATTGCCTTTTCTATAGTAAATTATTCAAAAAATAATTTTTTACTGTCGCAAATTTCAAATCCGCCAGGGATTGCCTTTTCTATAATAAATTATTCAAAAAATAATTTTCAACTGTCGCAAATTTTAATTACGCCAGGGATTGCCTTTTCTATAGTAAATTATTCAACAAATAATTTTCAACTGTCGCAAATTTTAATTACGCCAGGGATTGCCTTTTCTATAGTAAATTATTCAAAAAATAATTTTATACTGTCGCAAATTTTAAATATCCCAGGGATTGCCTTTTCTATAGTAAATTATTCAAAAAATAATTTTTTACTTTCGCAAATTTTAAGTGCGCCAGGGATTGCCTTTTCTATAGTAAATTATTCAAAAAATAATTTTCTACTGTCGCAAATTGTAATTGAGCCAGGGATTGCCTTTTCTATAGTAAATTATTCAAAAAATAATTTTCTACTGTCGCAAATTGTAATTGCGCCAGGGATTGCCTTTTCTATAGTAAATAATTCAAAAAATAATTTTCAACTGTCGCAAATTTTAATTACGCCAAGGATTGCCTTTTCTATAGTAAATTATTCAAAAAATAATTTTCTACTGTCGCAAATTTTAATTACGCCAGGGATTGCCTTTTCTATAGTAAATTATTCAAAAAATAATTTTCTACTGTCGCAAATTTTAATTACGCCAGGGATTGCCTTTTCTATAGTAAATTATTCAAAAAATAATTTTCTACTGTCGCAAATTTTAATTACGCCAGGGATTGCCTTTTCTATAGTAAATTATTCAAAAAATAATTTTCTACTGTCGCAAGTTTTAATTGCGCCAGGGATTGCCTTTTCTATAGTAAATTATTCAAAAAATAATTTTTTACTGTCGCAAATTTCAAATCCGCCAGGGATTGCCTTTTCTATAGTAAATTATTCAACAAATAATTTTCAACTGTCGCAAATTTTAATTACGCCAGGGATTGCCTTTTCTATAGTAAATTATTCAAAAAATAATTTTATACTGTCGCAAATTTTAAATATCCCAGGGATTGCCTTTTCTATAGTAAATTATTCAAAAAATAATTTTTTACTTTCGCAAATTTTAAGTGCGCCAGGGATTGCCTTTTCTATAGTAAATTATTCAAAAAATAATTTTCTACTGTCGCAAATTGTAATTGCGCCAGGGATTGCCTTTTCTATAGTAAATTATTCAAAAAATAATTTTCTACTGTCGCAAATTGTAATTGCGCCAGGGATTGCCTTTTCTATAGTAAATTATTCAAAAAATAATTTTCAACTGTCGCAAATTTTAATTACGCCAAGGATTGCCTTTTCTATAGTAAATTATTCAAAAAATAATTTTCTACTGTCGCAAATTTTAATTACGCCAGGGATTGCCTTTTCCATAGTAAATTATTCAAAAAATAATTTTCTACTGTCGCAAATTTTAATTACGCCAGGGATTGCCTTTTCTATAGTAAATTATTCAAAAAATAATTTTCAACTGTCGCTAATTTTAATTACGCCAGGGATTGCCTTTTCTATAGTAAATTATTCAAAAAATAATTTTCAACTGTCGCAAATTTTAATTACGCCAGGGATTGCCTTTTCTATAGTAAATTATTCAAAAAATAATTTTTTACTGTCGCAAATTTTAAATACGCCAGGGATTGCCTTTTCTATAGTAAATTATTCAAAAAATACTTTTCAACTGTCGCAAATTTTAATTGCGCCAGGGATTGCCTTTTCTATAGTAAATTATTCAAAAAATATTTTTTTACTGTCGCAAATTTCAAATCCGCCAGGGATTGCCTTTTCTATAGTAAGTTATTCAAAAAATAATTTTCTACTGTCGCAAATTTTAATTACGCCAGGGATTGCCTTTTCTATAGTAAACTTTTCAAAAAATAATTTTCTACTGTCGCAAATTTTAATTACGCCAGGGATTGCCTTTTCTATAGTAAATTATTCAAAAAATAATTTTCTACTGTCGCAAATTTTAATTACGCCAGGGATTGCCTTTTCTATAGTAAATTATTCAAAAAATAATTTTCTACTGTCGCAAATTTTAATTACGCCAGGGATTGCCTTTTCTATAGTAAATTATTCAAAAAATAATTTTCTACTGTCGCAAATTTTAATTACGCCAGGGATTACCTTTTCTATAGTAAATTATTCAAAAAATAATTTTCAACTGTCGCAAATTTTAATTACGCCAGGGATTGCCTTTTCTATAGTAAATTTTGCAAAAAAATAATTTTTTACTGTCGAAAATTTTAAATATCCCAGGGATTGCCTTTTCTATAGTAAATTATTCAAAAAATAATTTTTTACTGTCGCAAATTTTAAGTGCGCCAGGGATTGCCTTTTCTATAGTAAATTATTCAAAAAATAATTTTCAACTGTCGCAAATTTTAATTACGCCAGGGATTGCCTTTTCTATAGTAAATTTTGCAAAAAAATAATTTTTTACTGTCGCAAATTTTAAATATCCCAGGGATTGCCTTTTCTATAGTAAATTATTCAAAAAATAATTTTTTACTGTCGCAAATTTTAATTACGCCAGGGATTGCCTTTTCTATAGTAAATTATTCAAAAAATAATTTTCTACTGTCGCAAATTTTAATTACGCCAGGGATTGATTGCCTTTTCTATAGTAAATTATTCAAAAAATAATTTTATACTGTCGCAAATTTTAATTACGCCAGGGATTGCCTTTTCTATAGTAAATTATTCAAAAAATAATTTTCAACTGTCGCAAATTTTAATTGCGCCAGGGATTGCCTTTTCTATAGTAAATTATTCAAAAAATAATTTTTTACTGTCGCAAATTTTAATTACACCAGGGATTGCCTTTTCTATAGTAAATTATTCAAAAAATAATTTTCTACTGTCGCAAATTTTAATTACGCCAGGGATTGCCTTTTCTATAGTAAATTTTGCAAAAAAATAATTTTTTACTGTCGCAAATTTTAAATATCCCAGGGATTGCCTTTTCTATAGTAAATTTCTCACAAATTAATTTTTTACTGTCGCAAATTTTAAATACGCCAGGGATTGCCTTTTCTATAGTAAATTATTCAAAAAATAATTTTCTACTGTCGCAAATTTTAATTACGCCAGGGATTGCCTTTTCTATAGTAAATTATTCAAAAAATAATTTTATACTGTCGCTAATTTTAATTACGCCAGGGATTGCCTTTTCTATAGTAAATTATTCAAAAAATAATTTTCAACTGTCGCAAATTTTAATTACGCCAGGGATTGCTTTTTCTATAGTAAATTTTGCAAAAAAATAATTTTTTACTGTCGCAAATTTTAAATATCCCAGGGATTGCCTTTTCTATAGTAAATTATTCAAAAAATAATTTTTTACTGTCGCAAATTTTAAGTGCGCCAGGGATTGCCTTTTCTATAGTAAATTATTCAAAAAATAATTTTCAACTGTCGCAAATTTTAATTACGCCAGGGATTGCCTTTTCTATAGTAAATTTTGCAAAAAAATAATTTTTTACTGTCGCAAATTTTAATTACGCCAGGGATTGCCTTTTCTATAGTAAATTATTCAAAAAATAATTTTCAACTGTCGCAAATTTTAATTGCGCCAGGGATTGCCTTTTCTATAGTAAATTATTCAAAAAATAATTTTTTACTTTCGCAAATTTCAAATCCGCCAGGGATTGCCTTTTCTATAGTAAATTATTCAAAAAATAATTTTTTACTGTCGCAAATTTTAATTACGCCAGGGATTGCCTTTTCTATAGTAAATTATTCAAAAAATAATTTTTTACTTTCGCAAATTTTAATTACGCCAGGGATTGCCTCTTCTATAGTAAATTATTCAAAAAATAATTTTCAACTGTCGCAAATTTTAAATACGCCAGGGATTGCCTTTTCTATAGTAAATTATTCAAAAAATAATTTTCTACTGTCGCAAATTTTAAATACGCCAGGGATTGCCTTTTCTATAGTAAATTTTGCAAAAAAATAATTTTTTACTATCGCATATTTTAATTACGCCAGGGATTGCCTTTTCTATAGTAAATTATTCAAAAAATAATTTTCAACTTTCGCAAATTTTAACTGCGCCAGGGATTGCCTTTTCTATAGTAAATTATTCAAAAAATAATTTTCTATTGTCGCAAATTTTAATTACGCCAGGGATTGCCTTTTCTATAGTAAATTATTCAAAAAATAATTTTCTACTGTCGCAAGTTTTAATTGCGCCAGGTATTGCCTTTTCTATAGTAAATTATTCAAAAAATAATTTTTTACTGTCGCAAATTTCAAATCCGCCAGGGATTGCCTTTTCTATAATAAATTATTCAAAAAATAATTTTCAACTGTCGCAAATTTTAATTACGCCAGGGATTGCCTTTTCTATAGTAAATTATTCAACAAATAATTTTCAACTGTCGCAAATTTTAATTACGCCAGGGATTGCCTTTTCTATAGTAAATTATTCAAAAAATAATTTTATACTGTCGCAAATTTTAAATATCCCAGGGATTGCCTTTTCTATAGTAAATTATTCAAAAAATAATTTTTTACTTTCGCAAATTTTAAGTGCGCCAGGGATTGCCTTTTCTATAGTAAATTATTCAAAAAATAATTTTCTACTGTCGCAAATTGTAATTGAGCCTGGGATTGCCTTTTCTATAGTAAATTATTCAAAAAATAATTTTCTACTGTCGCAAATTGTAATTGCGCCAGGGATTGCCTTTTCTATAGTAAATAATTCAAAAAATAATTTTCAACTGTCGCAAATTTTAATTACGCCAAGGATTGCCTTTTCTATAGTAAATTATTCAAAAAATAATTTTCTACTGTCGCAAATTTTAATTACGCCAGGGATTGCCTTTTCTATAGTAAATTATTCAAAAAATAATTTTCTACTGTCGCAAATTTTAATTACGCCAGGGATTGCCTTTTCTATAGTAAATTATTCAAAAAATAATTTTCTACTGTCGCAAATTTTAATTACGCCAGGGATTGCCTTTTCTATAGTAAATTATTCAAAAAATAATTTTCTACTGTCGCAAGTTTTAATTGCGCCAGGGATTGCCTTTTCTATAGTAAATTATTCAAAAAATAATTTTTTACTGTCGCAAATTTCAAATCCGCCAGGGATTGCCTTTTCTATAGTAAATTATTCAACAAATAATTTTCAACTGTCGCAAATTTTAATTACGCCAGGGATTGCCTTTTCTATAGTAAATTATTCAAAAAATAATTTTAT
The DNA here is from genome assembly GCA_963930735.1 of Dioctria linearis. Taxonomy (NCBI): domain Eukaryota; kingdom Metazoa; phylum Arthropoda; class Insecta; order Diptera; family Asilidae; genus Dioctria; species Dioctria linearis. Next base: position 117,413 of record CAWVNZ010002130.1, read on the forward strand.
ACTGTCGCAAATTTTAAATATCCCAGGGATTGCCTTTTCTATAGTAAATTATTCAAAAAATAATTTTTTACTTTCGCAAATTTTAAGTGCGCCAGGGATTGCCTTTTCTATAGTAAATTATTCAAAAAATAATTTTCTACTGTCGCAAATTGTAATTGCGCCAGGGATTGCCTTTTATATAGTAAATTATTCAAAAAATAATTTTCTACTGTCGCAAATTGTAATTGCGCCAGGGATTGCCTTTTCTATAGTAAATTATTCAAAAAATAATTTTCAACTGTCGCAAATTTTAATTACGCCAAGGATTGCCTTTTCTATAGTAAATTATTCAAAAAATAATTTTCTACTGTCGCAAATTTTAATTACGCCAGGGATTGCCTTTTCCATAGTAAATTATTCAAAAAATAATTTTCTACTGTCGCAAATTTTAATTACGCCAGGGATTGCCTTTTCTATAGTAAATTATTCAAAAAATAATTTTCAACTGTCGCTAATTTTAATTACGCCAGGGATTGCCTTTTCTATAGTAAATTATTCAAAAAATAATTTTCAACTGTCGCAAATTTTAATTACGCCAGGGATTGCCTTTTCTATAGTAAATTATTCAAAAAATAATTTTTTACTGTCGCAAATTTTAAATACGCCAGGGATTGCCTTTTCTATAGTAAATTATTCAAAAAATACTTTTCAACTGTCGCAAATTTTAATTGCGCCAGGGATTGCCTTTTCTATAGTAAATTATTCAAAAAATATTTTTTTACTGTCGCAAATTTCAAATCCGCCAGGGATTGCCTTTTCTATAGTAAGTTATTCAAAAAATAATTTTCTACTGTCGCAAATTTTAATTACGCCAGGGATTGCCTTTTCTATAGTAAACTTTTCAAAAAATAATTTTCTACTGTCGCAAATTTTAATTACGCCAGGGATTGCCTTTTCTATAGTAAATTATTCAAAAAATAATTTTCTACTGTCGCAAATTTTAATTACGCCAGGGATTGCCTTTTCTATAGTAAATTATTCAAAAAATAATTTTCTACTGTCGCAAATTTTAATTACGCCAGGGATTGCCTTTTCTATAGTAAATTATTCAAAAAATAATTTTCTACTGTCGCAAATTTTAATTACGCCAGGGATTACCTTTTCTATAGTAAATTATTCAAAAAATAATTTTCAACTGTCGCAAATTTTAATTACGCCAGGGATTGCCTTTTCTATAGTAAATTATTCAAAAAATAATTTTTTACTGTCGCTAATTTTAATTACGCCAGGGATTGCCTTTTCTATAGTAAATTATTCAAAAAATAATTTTCAACTGTCGCAAATTTTAATTACGCCAGGGATTGCCTTTTCTATAGTAAATTATTCAAAAAATAATTTTTTACTGTCGCAAATTTTAAATACGCCAGGGATTGCCTTTTCTATAGTAAATTATTCAAAAAATACTTTTCAACTGTCGCAAATTTTAATTGCGCCAGGGATTGCCTTTTCTATAGTAAATTATTCAAAAAATATTTTTTTACTGTCGCAAATTTCAAATCCGCCAGGGATTGCCTTTTCTATAGTAAGTTATTCAAAAAATAATTTTCTACTGTCGCAAATTTTAATTACGCCAGGGATTGCCTTTTCTATAGTAAACTTTTCAAAAAATAATTTTCTACTGTCGCAAATTTTAATTACGCCAGGGATTGCCTTTTCTATAGTAAATTATTCAAAAAATAATTTTCTACTGTCGCAAATTTTAATTACGCCAGGGATTGCCTTTTCTATAGTAAATTATTCAAAAAATAATTTTCTACTGTCGCAAATTTTAATTACGCCAGGGATTGCCTTTTCTATAGTAAATTATTCAAAAAATAATTTTCTACTGTCGCAAATTATAATTACGCCAGGGATTACCTTTTCTATAGTAAATTATTCAAAAAATAATTTTCAACTGTCGCAAATTTTAATTACGCCAGGGATTGCCTTTTCTATAGTAAATTATTCAAAAAATAATTTTTTACTGTCGCTAATTTTAATTACGCCAGGGATTGCCTTTTCTATAGTAAATTATTCAAAAAATAATTTTCAACTGTCGCAAATTTTAATTACGCCAGGGATTGCCTTTTCTATAGTAAATTATTCAAAAAATACTTTTCAACTGTCGCAAATTTTAATTGCGCCAGGGATTGCCTTTTCTATAGTAAATTATTCAAAAAATATTTTTTTACTGTCGCAAATTTCAAATCCGCCAGGGATTGCCTTTTCTATAGTAAGTTATTCAAAAAATAATTTTCTACTGTCGCAAATTTTAATTACGCCAGGGATTGCCTTTTCTATAGTAAACTTTTCAAAAAATAATTTTCTACTGTCGCAAATTTTAATTACGCCAGGGATTGCCTTTTCTATAGTAAATTATTCAAAAAATAATTTGCTACTGTCGCAAATTTTAATTACGCCAGGGATTGCCTTTTCTATAGTAAATTATTCAAAAAATAATTTTCTACTGTCGCAAATTTTAATTACGCCAGGGATTGCCTTTTCTATAGTAAATTATTCAAAAAATAATTTTCTACTGTCGCTAATTTTAATTACGCCAGGGATTGCCTTTTCTATTGTTCAGTCCACATACAATTGATATATCCCGCGTTGATTCTTCTCATGAACTTTATTCGTTTGAGCACCCGTGCCAAAAGATACGCCAAGCGTTGAACTAAACTCAAAGTAGATACACCTGAAAACAAAATAAAAGATACCACAAAGTATCTCACTCTGGAGTAACAAAACTCGAAGGATACTTATCTAAAGAAAAGAAAGAAGGCAATCCTATTAATCTTCCAAATCCCAGATCACGCATGGCATATTAATAAATAATCCACGGGAAGTTCTGTATCTACTCACACTGAATCCAATTTCACCTAAAAATAAATTAGAAACTTATTAAATAAACAATAAACATACAAATATCTCCAACTTACCAAAAAAATCGCACTTCGCTGCGATTATTTACATTCTTTAATGTCATCAACATGACATTACACAAATCAGCTGCTGTCGCTCTCGCCGCAATAGAAACGAAACTATGAAATTAGCGTTGCCAGGGCAACGCATGTTTGAAGCAATAAAATAGCGGTTTGCGGCGGCTATAAATAAGCAGCAAGCCGCAGCAAAATCAACCATTCCTAGTTCAGAATTTAATCTGATTTTTCCAACTATCCTAAGCCTTATTTGCTTCCATCTAAGTAGGAATTTACTCCTACTGCAGAAATTTAATTCTGCTAATATTCCTTTTCCACCTAAAGTAGGAATTTACTCCTTCTGCAGAAATTTAATTCTGCTAATATTCCTTGCCCACCTAAAGTAGGAATTTACTCCTACTGCAGAAATTTAATTCTGCTAATATTCCTTGTCCACCTAAAGTAGGAATTTACTCCTACTGCAGAAATTTAATTCTGCTAATATTCCTTGTCCACCTAAAGTAGGAATTTACTCCTACTGCAGAAGTTTAATTCTGCTATATTTTCATTTCACCCGAGTAGGAATTTACTCCGACTGCAGAAATTTACTTCTGCGTGACATTTAGATTTGATACTGCTACTTTGCTTACACGAGAAAGTTGTGTTTTCACGTGGCAGTTCATTGTCCAGAATACATGCATATATATTAATTCAAGCATAGCATTTATCTATAAAGGCTTACTCACACGTTTAGCGCTTGCTTAAACAATATTTTTTCTTCTTCTCTTTTAGAAACCAACATAGTGGCGAAATTGGAGTTATTCCTGAATTAGTACGAATTTTGTTTAATTCATTTGGTTTTAAATTTGTTGAATTATTTTTTTGAATTGTCATTCAATTAGTGAATTATTGTGGTAGGCTAAGGCTAGTTTTAGGGATTGAACTTTCATAGGTTAAGAGCACTGAATTAAAAGGAGAATTGAATTGTGATATTAGTTATAAGCAACATATATCTTGAATAAAAATTTTATATTTGAAAAACTGTTGAGTTATCCATTTACAAACCGGCACCCCCTCCTGACGTAGAGCCCAGATCTCATACATGGTCCTTCGAGCCGAATAACTCAGCTATTCAAATATAAAGTTAAGAAAAGTATCGCTTAAGACTATCACGTGATTCAAGCCTCTCCATACAAAATGCCTACAGATGATGAAGGCAGTATACCTGACGCCGGAGACGAAACCATTAGCTCAATATTAGAGTTAGTTGAGTCTCAAAAAGAGGTCAAAGAGTTAATGGAAGACCTCTTTAGAAGGCATCAAAGAGATGGTAAAAAGAAAACTGCCAAATCGACAGAAAAACGCCTACAAACGTTCACCGAATATTGGAAAGAATTCCAAATGCGGCATAGGGTAATTCAAAAGAGAGCGACAAAGGAAGATCGCCAATTAGAGTATTTCACGAAAGAGACATTTAGTGATGCACAGGAGTATTATATTGAAAAAGCAGCAAGCATGGAAGAGGATATAGACAAACTAACACCAACGCCTGTCAATAATCCTCTTCAGACTCAGACATCACATGCTAGCACAAATTCATGTAATAATGAAAAACTCCCCAGAATTAAACTTCCCACCTTCAATGGAGAATACTCTACGTGGATTTCATTCCATGATCTATTTAATTCGGTTATACATAACAACAATAACTTAAGAGACGTTGACAAATTGTACTTCCTAAAGACTAATCTGGTGGGAGAAGCCGAAAAACTGCTCAGACACTACGAAGTGTGTGATGCAAATTACCAACCAGCCTGGCAGCTACTAAAAGAACGCTATTCAAATAAGCGAATATTAGTGAATGTACAATTAAAAAAATTATTGTCTCTTCCATCCATAAGTCATGATACCGCCGACAATATCAAAAGGCTGCTAGACAATATAACTGAAGCATTACTAGCGCTACAAAATCTGGGAATAGACACCGACAATTGGGACCCAATAATTATATATTTGACGGTCCAAAAATTACACCCAGACACGCACCAATTATGGGAACAAAGCCTCCACAATAGCACCGATTTACCCCAATTAAAGACATTAAAAAAATTCCTAGAATCTCGTTTCCGAACATTAGAAATGATAGGAAACAAAACTACGTCATCAACGACACAGAGAAAACCATTCTCTCCCAAACCCACCTATGGACTCTTGAACAATACTAAGAGCTCAAAACAAATACACCCACCTACAAAAACATACTCTTGCAGCCATTGCAAAGGAAATCATATAATATTCCACTGTCCGATGTTCAGAAATTTGACCACCCGACAACGTCACGAAGTTGTCACAAATAAGCATTTATGTAAAAACTGCTTATCAACCAACCACAATTTAACAAATTGCACTAGCAACAAAAAGTGTTATCATTGCCAGAAAAATCATAACACATAGCTTCATTATGAGCAAAAACAGTCGGTGACAAAATCACCCAATCAATCCGCCCAAAAATTAAATATAGAAGCAAGTCCACCCGCCTGTAGAAATGATGAACAACAAGTTCAAAATTTTCTAACAGCAAACATGAAAAGAGCTCTGCTCTCTACAGCTCTGATCAATGTCACTGCTGCATCCGGAATCACGATGACATTCCGAGCACTAATAGATTCCGGGTCGCAAGTCTCTATTATGACAGAGAAAACTTTTAAGCGTCTCCAGCTTAAAGGATCTCCAACCACCCACCAACTTATCGGACTTGGTACAACTCCCACCAAGACAGCTTTAAAACAAGCAACTATCACAATCAACTCAATACATACTAAGTTCAAAATAGAGAGCAATATGCTCGTGATAAAAAAAATCACTGAATTATTGCCAGCTCAAACCATCGAAGTGTCAAGTTGGAGACACATTATCAACCTCCCACTAGCAGACCCTAGATTCTCAGTTCCAGGAGAAATCGACATCTTGCTGGGAGCAGATATCTATGCAGCCATTATTAAAAATGGCATAAGGAGAGGAGCTGGCAACACTCCAATAGCCCAAAACACTGAACTGGGCTGGATTCTGGTCGGAGCAGTACCAGAAACTAAAAGCATGATAACTACCATGCTATCCACCCACACCATGATCAATACTGATTTAGACAGTCAGTTAAAAAGATTCTGGGAATTGGAGGAATGCTCTGCTGCACCAGCACTATCCCCAGAAGACCAGCTGTGCGAGAAGCTTTACCAGAAGACCACAAAGCGCCTGTCTTCTGGAAAATATGAGGTTAGTTTACCCTTCAAAGACTGCAGCATTCCCCAACTCGGGCAGTCTAGAAACATGGCTGTCAAACAATTCTTGCAGCTTGAAAAAAGACTCGCCAATAATCCTGAATTATTCAAATTATACAAAACTTGTATTGAGGAATACGACCATCTCAAACATATGAAACTTATCCCACATACACAATTAGCAGCAGAAAATAAAGCATGTGACAAGATCACATACTACTATTTACCCCACCATGCAGTGCTCAAAGAGAGCACCACTACAAAGCTACGAATTGTATTCAATGCATCTGCACGTACCTCTAATGGTAGATCATTGAATGAACAATTATTGATTGGACCTACAATCCAACCAACGCTTTGGACCACCTTATTGAGATGGCGTCTGTACAAATTTGCTTTCACTGCAGACATTGAAAAAATGTACAGGATGATTCAGATAAAACCTGAACATCAACATTACCAAAGAATAGTTTGGAGAAACTCACAAGAAGAAGAGTTAAAGGACTACGCTCTGACTATAGTTACCTTTGGTACAGCACCTGCACCATATCTTGCTATGAAAACTTTGCAGCAGCTAGCAAAGGATGAAGCAAGTAACTATCCCCTCGCTGCAAAGAGCATCATGCGCGACTTTTACGTAGACGATTTGGTCTCAGGCGCACACAGTCTGAACGAAGCTCAGCAACTACAACACGAGCTTATCGCAACCCTAGCCAAAGGAACTTTCAACCTACGCAAATGGACTGCTAACCATCATGAGTTACTCAAACATATACCACTAGAACACCGAGAGTTGAAAACAAATTTGGAATTCTCTGAACATGAGTCTATAAAAACTCTCGGCATTCATTGGTATCCATCTACCGACCACTTCTCATTCAAAACCAATGTTCCAGAGCCAAAACCCACGTATACGAAACGGATAATTTTATCTCTTTTCGATCCACTGGGATGGTTAGCTCCTTGTGTTATCACAGCCAAAATACTGATCCAAAAACTCTGGCTCTCAAAATGTGATTGGGACGATGCTGTGCCGACAGACATATCAAGAGAGTGGAATCAATTCAAAGATCAATTACACAACATACAGAAAATAAAAATTCCACGATGGCTAGGCTATCAGCCTAACACAACAGCGATGGAGCTACATGGTTTCTGCGATGCATCTATTCATGCCTACTCAGCAGTTCTATACCTGAAAATACAGGAGAACTCTAGAGTCCAATTAATAACAGCAAAAACCAAAGTAGCTCCCATTAAACCAGTCTCACTACCACGTTTGGAACTGTGTGGTGCTGTCCTGCTTTCTCGGCTTATCAGACAAGTCAGCATCGATTTAGAATTAGAGAAAGTAAAGGTCGTAGCCTGGACAGACTCCAACATAATTTTGGCATGGCTACACAAACATCCCTCCACATGGAAAACATTCGTAGCCAATCGCATCTCCGAAATCCATGAAAATATTCCACAAGCTGTTTGGAAACATGTCTCATCCAAAAACAATCCCGCGGATGTAGCATCAAGAGGCATTCTGCCAAGCATCTTAGTCTCTGCATCGATGTGGTGGAATGGCCCAGACTGGCTACATCAAGATGAGGAATTCTGGCCTCAACAATCGTCAGATCTACAGACTCAATTAGAATATAAAAAATCAAAAGTTCTCACCAACACTATCGATGAACAAATGATTTTACTAAATAAATATTCTTCATTTCAAAAAACTATCAGAAT